>UCOL01002260.1:0-27137 GCA_900474335.1 Ormyrus nitidulus
AGGTGGGTGTGGGCTGGAGGCCGGCCCTTGCCGAGGCCGAGCCCCGCATGCGCGCCCCCCGGGTGGAAAGGCAGGAACGCCGAGCTCGTAGGGGTCCCTTGTAGGGCTCAGTCCGACGAAGGCCTCGCGCTGGAGAGGATCGACGCCCCGCTGGAGTGCCGCGCCGGGAGACGGGAGGATAGGTATGATGGACACTTCTTTTTTTCTTTTTTTATCTCTCGAGACTGAGATTGAACGAATTGCCTTGGTTGTATATATTTGTTTAATAAGTGATCGAATTCGGAAAGTTATTGAACTTTGTTTTTTAAATCCAGTACGAATAAAAATAAGTAAAGTAAAGCCGTTCTTTAATTATTTTTAACTAGAGAAGCAAATTCATAAATTAGTCTGGCTTGAGTAGAGTTGAAAATATGCTTGAAAAATAAATTTACGGAATTCCATGTAAGTAGTTAAAGGCAAATTCTCTAAAGACTTAAGCCAAATTTATTGAGCTAGACTTCAGCCAGATTTATATCATGTCTGCGACAGATTTAATTTTTTACACAAGCTTCTTTAATTTTATCAATTTTAGTGGAGTATAGCAGAGTATTTAGAGATTACATTGTACAGTGCTTTATCATAAAATATTCAGATTTGTTAGCTTTACTAATTTAAAATGTTCACTCGCTCTTTATGCTTAATCGGTGGAGGCTATTAATATTTTAAAGGAGACGTGCAAAATTGCAAATTACATTTCTGAACGCAGATGAATTTGATATCAAAGGTTAAAGAAGGTGTAGAAGTTATCTAAATGCCGGAATGAAGGAAATTTAATTGAATATTTCATACATTGTTTATTTGGCTTCTTATCAAAGTAATCATTATTTTTCCTCATTTTTTCGTGCCTTATACGAATCCTACATCAAGATTCAGATAATGTTTTCTTTCGTTTACACTTTTAATTTAAAAATGTGTACAGCAATGATTTTCAAATTAATTTCTTATATGTTCTGTAAGTTTTGTCCGTACGGAGTACATTAAGATTATAAATCATTCTTTGCAATACTCAATTACACGAAAAGAATAGAACAGATGATAATTTGTTCGATTTCAATTGACTCAAACCGATAAATTATTGCTGTATAAATCTGCTAACAGAATACTTTTAAAGGCGCTATTTAATGGTCAATTTTACACAGTGATTAAGTGTGGAACAAACAACTCCAGGACCATGTTTTCTTCAACTTTACCAACTGGATTCCATTTACGGAAGGGACGAGTCAGGAAAAAACTCCTCAACTCCAAAAATCCTACATTCGAAGTAACCTAAGCAGCGTCCGCACTTTCTTCAGCACTTCTTCAACACTTTTAGATTTTAAGTAATTCACCATAATAACTTAAACTTATAAAAATAGTAAATTAAGTGCACTTGGCACGTTTCGTTCTTTAAAGACTGGTGGCGTACGTATAAGAAGTGTTTGGTTTCGAAGGAGAACCGCGGTAGCGTATGAATGCACATATCCCATAGCGTTAGACAAACAGCTCCGGAACCATCAAGTCTGGACCTTACAGGCATAATCTTTCTTCTCTAGCTGCGCTCCACTTTTCGCTTGATTTCTTGAAAGCTTCGGTTATTATAAACTATTAAGAAAAATAATGAAGATTGCTGGGCAACGTCGACTTTATTAATATAATCGATAATATCAAACGTCGTTATGTAATTGCAAATTTTGACTGCTGTAATATGGATATAGGATAATGTAGAAATAGGAATACTATATTAATCCGACAATACCTTTATTTCTTAATGTCCTACAAGTTCTTGATAAAAAAACAGGGTGATCACATGTGATACATATCTATATATTCTTCTTTTTTAATTAAACAATGCTTAAGCTGGTATGTATTTAAATGAATATGATGGCATTAATAATTAAAGACTTTATGAGTTTATTCCGAATAACGATAATCATCTTTAACTTATCTAGGGTGTAATCAACTTTTTTCATCATCATATCTATTAATATTTGCTTCTAGGCTTAAGATTTATCCACTATGTCTGGTTTACACAACGTAAGTACACAAATTGGTAACTCTCATTTTACATATAAATTAATTAAATTAATATACTGACTTATTCTATTAAAAATTTCTGCAATTTAAAACATTTTAAGCACAATTTTAAATGGTTTATTTGATGCACAAATTTAAATCTTTTATTTTATGCACAATTCAAAATATTTGAGTTTATGGACAATTTCAAGTATTAATTTAGCTTACGTACAATTTTAAATATATTAGTTTATGCACAATTTAAAACTTTATTTGAAGCACAAATTAAAATATTTATTTAGCTTACGCACAATATTAAATGTTTATTTAATTTATGCACAATTTTTAATATTGTTTTATTCACAATTTAAAATTTATCATTAGAAGCACATTTTAGAAAATAAGTTAGTTTACGCACAATTTTAAATATTTTAGTTTATGCACAATTTAAAAGATTTATTTAGTTTACACACAATTTAAAATATTTATTTGGTTTAATCATAATTTCAAATATTTTATTTCACGCACAATTTAAAACTTTCTTTTGAAGCACAATTTAATATATTTATTTAATTCATGCACAATTTTAAATATTTTATTTCATGCACAATTTAAAACTTTTTATTTGAAGCACTGTTACGTCCTAAAGATGTATCTTACGCACAAATCTTAAATCTTTTAATTTATGCACAATTTCAAATATTTATTTAGTTTACGCACAATTTAAAATACTTTAGTTTATGCACAATTTAAAATATTTATTTAGTTTACGCACAATTTAAAGTATTTATTTAGTTTGCGCACAATTTTAAATGTTTTATTCTATTTACAATTTAAAGTATTTATTTGGTTTAATCCTAATTTCAAATGTTTTATTTCATGCACAATTTAAAACTTTTATTTGAAGCACAATTTAACATATTTATTTAGTTCATGCACAATCTCAAATGTTTTATTTCAAGCACAATTTAACATATTTATTTAATTCGTGCACCTAAATGTTTTATTTCATTCACAATTTAAAACTTTATTTGAAGCACAATTTAAAATATTTATTTGGTTTAATCATAATTTCAAATGCTTTATTTCAATGCACAATTTAAAACTTCTTATTTGAAGCACAATTTAACAATTATTTAGTTTATGTACAACGTCAAATGTTTTATTTTATGCACAATTCAAAATATTTTATTTTATGCACATTTTTAATTGTTTTAAGCTTAGGCACAATTTAAATTATTTTATTTACGCACAATTGTAAATATTTAGGATATTCATTTATAAATTAAAATGTTTTATTTTATACAAAATTTTAAATGTCAGTTTATTCATTTTATCAATAATGGTTCTATAAATTATAAATTATACTAAATTGAGGCAAATTGATTTAAAAACAAATCCTGTTAATATCTTTTAGAATAAAAATTCAAAATTTTACGATGTGTGAACCTTGCAAAGGTGAACTATGTGTGTATTATGCAATAAACGACTTTGAAACCGGGCGCGATGTGCAAAATCGACGATTAATTAATATAATTTGTCGTGCATTCGCAACATAGTGTAACGATAAATGCAATTTTCTTTAAACTTATGAAAGAAAAGAGTTTTATTATTGTGAATTTTTCAAAACCTTGAAAAATCAACAAAATCAACGTCTTCCAATTTAATTATAAGCGTGCGATAAACCTGATACATTTTAAGGAGATTGCGACCATTTGTGAAACCTTGAAACGAACGTATACTTCAGTATCACATATGACTCATGTTTTTTAAAATTAATGAAATCAACCGTTCAAGAGCGGATGTATTAATAGAGATTATAAGCATTTATCAGATATAATTTGCAATAAAAATTAATTCGAACTCAAAACTATGGCTATTTATTTCTATATGATAATATTAAGTATCATTACATATAATGCAAAAATCTGCGCAGTCTCCGCTTCAATGTACTAAATAGAATAAGAACTATTTGATTAAGAATAAATTTAAGGGTATTATTCTTTAGTGTATGCCGAATGATTTACGAGAAAGACTCTTCCATTTCTCGTTCTTTGTAATATTGTTGGATTATTGAACGAAGATTTGCTAAGCAAACTTTTTATGCGTGAATTGGTTTAAAAAAAGAGCACGTGATTTATGAATTATGCCATCTAAGAAGTTGTGACGCGACAATAAAACGTAGCTTTTAGGACGGCGCTTATGCGATTTTTAAGTCTAAGGTTCTGCAAAAGTGTTATTCACCTTTTGACTCCGGGAAGTCTAGTATTTATTCTAAGGATAATCATAGTTTAGGATAATGTTATATTAAGATCCAAATCGTTGTAAAAATGTCAAATTTTAAATATCGCTGTTGCAGACAATAATTAGATATAAGAAAATTACAAAAGAAGAAATAGTGTATAAGCTACAATTAAGAGTTATAAAATTTGCAATTTGTATTATAATATATATAAGTTTAAAATTAAGAAAAGATCAAGCAAAATGAAAGATGTTCTGTAGGTAATTTAATGTGCATTAAGTAATTGTAATTTGTTTAAATTATAATCGGAATTTTTGTATTCCTCATCTAAATTTACATTTATGTGTGGCTATAATCAGTATATGTACAAACACTACATCTACAAATAAAACGTTCAAAGCCTCAATATTTGTATTTATTACACAAGTCTATAACACTTTCTACGATTTCATAAATTTCTAATAAGCATTTCATTGATCATTTCCACATAACGATATTAAATATATAAAATAACTTTCTAAACAATAAAATATATAATAATTTGTCTCTTGCATTTAATAAATATCCCTACAAAGTTGACACCAATTCGCAGATTTGACAGCTAAAAAGCCGAAATTTATTGCAATAAACCAAATATTTTTGAGCAGGCATCTGTATATCATAAGTTACTATAAATTCTTAAATTGTTTGGATTTTTAAATTACGTTCTTATAAATCCTTATAAAAAATTTACGGTTTGTCTTATTTTATGAGGGTTGTACTGTAGAATCAATAGTTATAATTAAATAATTCCTGGTACGATATTACACAATATTGTATCAGGATCTCCGGGTGCAAAAACCTCGTTAATTTCGATAAAAATTTTTTTTTTATAATATTTTATGAGGTCTTTTCAACAGGGGTGGTCCATTTAGATACGAATACATTACTCAAAACGAAGTAAACTGATCTTCGAAAAGTATAACCTTCATGGATGGTGATTACTAACGATTAGTTTATCTACAAAATGATTTTCTCAACTAACCTTCTTGACATTATCAAGATCGGCGATTTAGTATGAATTATCACGAGTCAAGCCTTTTGATAACAGGTTAATGTCATATATTAGCGACGATTACTCATTCGTGTGTCAATTGTAGTCTTTAATTCATTAACCAATTCGTATTCAGAAGTAGTAGACACACCAAGTTTCCTTTGATACAAGAGGTAAGTTTCAATATTAATTTATGAGGAAATTTTTTTTAAGCTTTTTGTTTCAAAATTCTAGGATATTGTAAATTTATCAAAAGAGAATCAAGTTTTTGAAATGCATCATATTATTCTATTTATAATTTCTGTTGAAAATTTATAAAAATATTTAGCTTTAGTAAATATTTAATGAAAGTTCAATATTTCTCTTTTTCTCGATTTTCAGATTGTATATACTGCATAAAGTAGAAGCATAAGAATATCACATTTTTCATTTACTTTTATTTAAATTATGAATCGGAATTCCCCTTCTGTGAAATTTCTTGATAATTCAAATGAAATGAGGGAAGCTTATACACCAATTAAGTTTCAGTAAATCATTGTAATAACTTGAATGATGTCCTTAATATTGATGGGAATTTCCTAATGGTGCAATACTTTCCTGCATATATATTATAATCTTTGCATAATTTATACATACCAAAATGCTGATAAATTATTAATATTCATTTTTATAATGTTAGAATTAGTTTTCAAATTTATTTTTCAATAACCTTTGTAATAAATTAAAACAATTAATACCCAATAACGCATATCAGAGCTTATAATATTAAGATAATAATCAACCAGAAGTTAATTAATCAAAAGAAAGTAACAATTATTTCCGAAGTTAAATTATATCTCATTCCTAAATGAAAATCGCTGTGCGATGTCGCAATTAAAATGAAATGTATTGTAGAACCTTCTCTTCCCAACCAGGCAAATACGCTTAGCAAAAGGAATTTTTTGACTATTTCATAACGACTACTTCCATTTCTATAAGCATAAATTATCCCTGCACATAATTGTACAGTCTGTTTTCCCAAGTGTCGGAGCTTCATTTGAATCGAAAGCCGCGAAATCGCAATTATCAATTGTCGTCGAGATAATAAATCCATTTGATTAAAAACCCTCGCGGTGAAACCTATTAAAGCACTAATCGACGGCGCTAATCTCATTTGGGTCTCGAGACTCAACGTGCAACGTGCAGATCGCGAGTGTTCCATTGTGTGTTCGCGGATTTTTTTTAATCGACACGTGTATTCTCAGAAAGATACCGTCTTGTGAATAATAATTGGATAGGCATATAATGGTTGGTTCCATTTCGTCTGATCATTTTTACAGTGTTGTAGACACATTTATTAAATAAATCTATTTTGGATCCTTGATCTTCTTAGGTTTTTGAAAGATAGAAAATGTAGTTTCAAATAATTTTGAATAATTTATTACGAGAAACTATTTTCTGCCGGTTTCAACTTTTAGTGCATTGAGAAAACAGTAAAAATTACCATACTGCCTAGTAAGGCCACCACAGACTGTCAAAACCAAAAAACTTACCATACTTTATAGGAAAATTTACCAAAAAATATAGTAAAATTTCTTACAAATATAGAAAATTTTATTGAACATATAAGGAAAATTTACCAAACGATATAGTAACTTTTTGGGTTTTGACAGTCTGTGTTGGCTTTACTAGATAGTATGGTAATTTTTACAAGTTTATTTGTAATTTTTACTATGTTTCTTTTCTCAGTGTGCGGACAATAAGAAACAATTACAATTGTTCATTGATAATACCTATATTTATAAAGTTTGTTTCATTACCTATAATATTAGAAATGTCTATACAATTACGATTTATTAAATGAATTTAGTATTAACAGTGAATTATTTGCATTGTGCCTACAAATATTCATGAATAATTTTCAGAAGATGGCGAACGCAGCTTACATTCTCTTCCTCGGCCTAGTCGTTAGTGCAGCTGCCATTGAAGAATTAAGGTAAGCACCAATGGACCATCATTAAATTTTTCCACACAATCCATCCAAGAACAAATCTAACAAATTCTCTCCCCGTAGCCCGCATTGCAGCCGCCTGTGCCAAAACACAGCCAACGCGGAGGTCTGCCAAGGCAAGTGTGAGCTCTCCACCGAAACCATCCACAGGCTGCTCGGCAGAAGCAACCCGTTCCAGGCCTGCCTGACTCCCTGCCGCTGCGACGGCCTGCGCGACTACTTCCTCGGCGACGACCTCTGCCAGCCCCTCAGACGGGTCGCCCTCGCCAAGAACGGCGACGACTGCCGGTGCAGGAGGCTCGGGAATACGAGGGTCAGGAGGGCCAGCGGGCCCACCACCGTCAATCCTTGGGAGAACTGGTGCAAGCATCAGTGCGCGCAGGGACTCGGCGGTAGCGCCTGCTACTGCGACATTATCCCCTAAGTGGACGACGGGGGGTTGAGGGACACCTTTTTTAAGGGGCTGAGTGCTGGAGTTGCTTGTCGAAGTCGATGTTTTATATAGAGGATTAAGTAAAGCGATGTGTATCTTTATTAATTTTTTTAAGTAGGACGTAGAAGTTATGTAAATCTCATTGACACGCCGTCAAGATGTAGTGAACAATCGTAGTGTAATTTATGTTAAGTTAATAAATTAATTTATAAATTATTAGTAGTATAGTAATGAGAATCAGTATTATCGATTGATGGTAAGCTTTGGCGCTATTTTTCGTCGATATGTTACCTGATGCGAAAAATTCTGAAAGTTGAAGTTACTATTATTTTTGTTAATTAATTTTATAACAATAAATGGAACTCATATTTAAATCATTATATTTGTGAAATAAAATTAATTTGAAGCCCCTCGTCTGTGCCTACAATCGATAATACAAGTACTTTTTTACCCGATAAGCGCCTTTATTGATTTTTTACTTGAAAATGTAAGAAGCAATTTTTTGTATAAAAAAATAAATACAATGATAACGATCTATCAACCTACACTTTACGCACTTAAAGATAATAATTATACAATTCCGGAGTTTGCGAAATAGTAACTAGCCCAATTTTTCAATAGTTCATTAAACTTTGAAAACATTGTCATACGGGCGTTGCACTGAAAACATGCGAAATGTGGCGCAACGCGCAGATCCATAGGCGAGGTACGCTAAATTGAACGTGGGAAGAATTAATTGAATATTTCGCGTTTAAGTGTTTCGTGACTGAAACGTATAATTGATTTGTTTTTATAAGCTATTAAATTTATTAACGAACAAACTGATTTTTGGATGAGATATATACGATTTTTATTTGTACAGATGTCTGAGCATTACTGACATCACATGTACATCCTATCATTTTTTCGTAGTCAATGTAAAGATTATTTTACTATCTGAGCCTGTATGTGCATTAATTTTTAAGGAAAAGATTTAATTAATAGTCACTTTTTTCTGGTTTTAATGTTCAGAATGCATAAAGTGAAGAGATTAAAATAATACAATTTTTCTTCAGCAAACTAGAAAGTTAATAAATATAACTTATTTAATCTAAAAGAACCGTTATTCGATATTTAAACAACTCTTTTCTACTTCCTCACTAGAAAAAAAATATTTCCAGTTTGATTTCTCAATTTCTTTTACCCATCAATAATCTCCAAAAAAGCTCCGCTATTACTTTTGCATTTCTAAAAAAAGACCACCACCACCATCAATATGTATTAATTACAACTAAAAGTCCCGCCCAATCATCTATATATACAAAAACAATCTCCGAGAATGCAACTGCAAAACAACGTTACCGCGGCCGAAATTATGACGCGCAAATTTCCCCGGAGGTTTTCTTTCCTATCAAGACGGGCGAAAATTGTATTAGCGGGACCTGATAGCCTCGTCTCATGAGCCCTGATTGAGTTAGATTCCTCGCCGTGCAACGCTCAGTCGCTCGGACAGGATATAAAGCCAGCGCATCCTTGACGGTTTGTCAGTTTCCGAGTGTCCACCGTCCAGGAACAGTCGACTCTCGCAGCTTCTTCCACAGGTGAGCGCTTTTCTCTCTGCGAGCTTTCGACTTTGCTTTTTTCGAGTTAAAGACGGTGTTGCTTTAAAGAGTTTGTTATTTCGAGAGTTTTTTTGCTTTACATTTTTGGTAATTTTATATAATATACATTTCTTTAGCAAGTTTTGGAAAGTATATATATGTTTGTGCATTTTTATAAAATTAAATTCTTTCATATTTTTTTTACAATCGCGTTTATACCTTGAAGTGTACGTTTTTCATTTTATTTAATCAATATACATTGTAAAAACAAAAATGCAAGATGCAAAATCTTTTTTTTGGTATATAGATTTGCGTAGGTTTCATATTCATTTGTACTTATTGCATGTCCGCTAGTTATTCGTAGAAAACATTACTCCTGTATAAACCATCGTACTAACGGTAGTCAATATTCAAACTAAACCGCATGTTGTGTGTTTGGCAGGGCCATTTGTCGCTGATCATTTCTCGACTATAAAAGCTCAGCGTCAGTCTGCAGACCAGCATTTCACCGGCCGCCTAGTCGCCGAGAACTCGCAAGCTCTTCCTTCCATTTCAAAGTAAGTAACAATCTTTTTTTTTATTTTTATAGCTTATTTTTAGGATGAAAGTTTGTTGAAAAGTTTTTGTATTTTATTGAAAAATTAAACTTGAAAGTACCTCCGCTCAAAATTAGTTTTGAACATTTATCGAATATTGATGCTTTTATAATTGCGTACAGCAGGTACTGAATTGAATTAAATCTTTTTTTAGACTCTCCAAACACCAAGCAACAATGTCGGCTGCTCGTTTCGCCCTCGTCCTCCTCGTCGTTGTGATCGTCGCAATTTTCACCGTCGATGCTGCCCGGAAGCCACCCTTCAATGGCAGTATCTTCGGCAAGCGAGCTAATTCTTTCTCTGGTAAATAATCTCTTTCTTTCTGGTCAATCGATGCGTTAAAGAATATAGCATTTTTTTAAGCAACTTTTTTATTTCTATAAAAAATGAAAAATTTGTGTTGAAATAAATTTTATTTTTGGCACCGCTAAAGGTGGCTCTTGTATCTTCATCGTGATTATTGTTTCACAGATTACGATCTCGCCACCCGTGCAATGGATTCCATTTGCGAAATGGCGAGGGACAACTGCAACGCCTGGTACTCCCATCAGGATTCCAACTGAACGTTTATTTAAACCGGAACTGAAGAATAGTCTGATTTGCAATCATCTCAAGCTCTCTATTTAGTAATAAACATAAAAATGTGCAATTTTAAGCTTTCTCGAAAATGAATAATAAAGGTTTTGTTACACATGACAATCAATTTCAATATATTTAGCGCTGACGTAGATTTTATGATGTATGAATATATTTATACTGCTTGTATTATTTTAAAAACTGTATCTTTTACTGTTCATTTAATAAAATATATTTAACAGTTATTTGAAGCTTTTGTTGTACTTTCACAAAATCCTTTTATGATAGTAAATTTACTCTTTATAAAAATATCAACTCTTGAAAAGAATATTATTTTGAAAATAAATAAATAAATAAATAAACAAAATGAATTAAATTAGTTACGAAAAAGACTAGTACTGAATGGAAATTATGGTTGTAACACTTTTCTAACAGATATAATGTTCCATCAAATTACTAAAATTACTATAAAAAACACGATTAGTTTGAATTTTTAATTGGAACTTGGAATTTTTAAAAAAAAATCAAATTTCATGATAAATAAATGTTCTTTAACTAATGCAATAGTTATTATCTAAATTTTTATAGATTTTAAATTTTATGAAAAAAAGACAGATATATTTAACCGCAATTTTAAACGTAATAATAAGAAAAAAATGTTTTAAATGTGAAATATTCCTGATATTCCGTACTTATAGCAAACAACTTGAACATTATTCACTAGAAAAATGCAGAGTATTGAAAGTGGAAAAAATTTACTAGAAAAATCACTTTCGTGGTTCTGATTTTAATTTAAAGTATTTTTAATTCAAGAGCTTATTGTGTAAATATAAAAAAGAAATATAAAATTTTTCAAAGATTTTATTAAAAAATAGTAAATTATATTCCAATATATTATGTACTATATATTGTTGGAAGTTTTTTGCCCATTGCGAAAGTGGACAATTAAAGTATTTTCAATTCATGACACGATGGTAAAATTTGCAAAGATAAGGGCTATGTCCTGCATCACGTTCGAATGGCAATTCCATGACGAAAATTAAATTAAATTTAAATGAAAAACTGTTGTCCAAATAAGTGAATTAAGAAGAAAAACCAAGTTATAAAAATATAGTCTTAATTTAATAAATCTAGTTAATAATTTTTTTCTTCGTCAGTTTATTTATTTCAAAAATTTTAATTTATTTTTAATTAAAAATTTATCGCACTGTAGTAAAACTTTATCCAAAAATGATGATCTAATTCAATACACTTAAAAAAAATTGAAATTATTAATTTTTTTCATATTAAATTTAAATAAAATATTGAATAGAAATATTGAAAAAAAATTAATTAAAAATAGTAAAAAATTTAAACTATTTGGTAATTTTAAAATCTGAAAGGCAATTTGCCATCAGATTAACGTTTGGACAATAAATATCCTTCTTCAAATTCAATAATACCGTAAACATAAAACAACAGAGTTGTACGGTTTAAATTACGTACGTGACTGAAATACATAAGTAATTAGAAATAGAGTATATATTGCAAACTTTTGCCCCGATCTAATTCAGTGCACCTTTTATATCAGCAAAATGAAGAAAGTGTATAATCGACTAATCGGTAGAAATATTTTCTCAGGTAAATAATATTATTTAATTAGTTAGCAATTGTTAAAAGTTTGCATTTT
The DNA here is from genome assembly GCA_900474335.1 of Ormyrus nitidulus. Classification (NCBI taxonomy): domain Eukaryota; kingdom Metazoa; phylum Arthropoda; class Insecta; order Hymenoptera; family Ormyridae; genus Ormyrus; species Ormyrus nitidulus. The sequence goes on from UCOL01002260.1 coordinate 12,151, forward strand.
ATAAAAAATATTTTATTTTGCAGTGCTGTTAGTAGTAACAATTTCAAGTATTTTTTTGAAACAAAGTTCTGCTGCGGATGAAGTTCCTGCCTTTTTCCTTAAAATTGCCAAAAATATACCTCGTATCGGAAGAAGTGAACCGGAAGATTACCTTATAAGAGATGTAATACATTTATAATAATAATTATCTTATTTTTATTTATAATTTTTAATTCGTTTCTTTTTTAATTTAAGTCAAGCGGAAAAGATAATCCTTGGTTTAAACGCGTTAATCAAGTGACTGAAATTTCAAAGAGAAAAGTTGGATTTTTGCCAGGTACAGGTATACCATTCTTATATGTTATCCGAATTATTTAAAAGTTTAAAATATAGAAATTTTAGAGTTATTAACTTTTTATTAATTACAACAAATAATAATTATTGCATAAAACTTTGTAAAAGAAACTGATACCTGGTCGTGGCAACATTTTCCTTTAGCAATTGAAGGACCACCAGAATTGTGGAGGACCTTAGCTGGTTATAGTCGAGATCCTCTATACAGAACGACGGATGAGTGAGAATTTTTGTAAATATCAGTTTTTTATCTAATTTGAATCAACTGCTAATATTGAATTTTAATCTTTCAGCTTCAATAATGACTTATGGTCACGGGATAAAAGAACAAACGATCCATCGCAGGAACAGTGATGTCTACTAAAAATTTAATTATTGTTAATACATATATTTATTATGAGTCAAATATTTTTGATGTAAGGTGATGGAAATTTTAAGCGTGGGAAAATAAAAACAATGTTTATTAAATAAAAAGCATGTGTTTCTTGATTATATTTGTAATTTTTTAAAACTTTTCATTTTGTTTTTCTTAAACAAATAAATGTATTGGATAATCTCTGTTTTTTAATTCTATAAATTCTAAGCGGTAGCTCAACTCTTTAATATTTAAAACTTAATAATTAGACAATTTTGAAAATGTAGCAATGGTTTTTTAATTTGTTTGTTTTAAAAAAACTTCTTATAAATTCAGTTTTGCGTAAAATTAAAATTATATTAAAAATTAAAAATTAATTTATTTTCTAACTTGCCAACAGTGAATTACTCTGCCCAATACCATCAATCGATCCCCAAAGTTCTTACCCACCGAGTAACTCCCCACCACTCGCACCCCCACCAGTTTCCCCCCTCCACACCGAGATGTCGCCAGCAGTCCCTCGCCCAATCGCCTCTGAACCTCCTCCAAAGCAGCGCTCCCGCATCTCCCAAGTGCGGCCGCTCTCGGGAACAATAAATTGTTGTAATTACAATAATTCCGGTGTTTGAGGCGAACCCTCGGCGTCGTCGCCTCGACGGCCGGCCGTGCAATTTTAATTCATTACGCTTAGCGGCGGCTAAGCTCCTTGTGCTCTCTCTCTTTCTCTCTCGTTCTCCTGCCACGCTGACCCAAATTCCCCAGTGTCGAGAGAGAGAGAGATGCAATCGTGGATCAGCGAGCGCGCGGTAACTTCGCTATCGAAGCGTGCGATTTGCTTGTTCGAGGAGATTACGATCGTGTGCTTGGGCTTTTTGCGCGGGGTGTGGGCACTTTTTGCGGGCGGAGCGCGATGGATGTTGTGTCGGTGGTGTTTTTTTCAGCCGGGATCGTCCAGGTGGTAATGTTGGGTAATGGCGTGTTTTAGAGGTGGTTGGTATGCGGAATTATTTAAATTGCCGATGGAATGGGATGTTGGAGAATGGTGGAACAGTTGTCGTTTTGTTGGCGTTCCTTTTTTTAGAAAGCAAAAATCTTCTGTTACACGTTTAACTGTAAAACTAATTTTTTCAAATGGAAAAATAGAAGCCGTCGAAGTATTTTAAAAGGTTTAGAGTTTTAAACAGACTTGAATTTCAACGATGATTTTAATTAATTATAAAATTCGAAATTCAGATTTTCAAATTCGCTCGAGTTTACGAACTCGAAAGCCTCGCCGCATGTATAATACTTCATCGAACTCTGCGAATAATCTCTCATTACAATACAAAGCCACTAAAACTTTCGACCATCAATCCTCTCTCGAAAAAGCAAAAAGAAAAAAATCACACGGCTGCATCTCGGATTTTCTTCAGCTCAGCCTTCCGCACAGCTTTCTCTCGCGGTGTAGAGACAAATTTTATAGGGGCAGTAAAGTTTACCAATCGTCGAAACGTTCCTAGTACGGGTCGCATCTAAATTTTAAAGTACACACTCTTTGCATATTAGCCTGGAGGCCTCGCGCCGCGCGCTCAAGTAACAGCGATTCCCCGAAAAACCGTAAAGAAAAAAGGCGCGCGCGAGCGGACCCCGAAAGAGATAATAAAAGCCCGTAATTATCAGCCGAAGAAACCGCGGCAGGGACATTCGAGCCGCGAATTTTCCTGCCGCGGATTTTTCTTTTATTGCCAATAATCCCGCCGCCGCCGCCGCCGCCGCGTTACATAATAAAGTGGAGCTCGCCCATAGAGGCCGTAAAATCGTGTGTGCGGCGTCAGGTGCGCTGCGGAACGGCCGCCGCCGCCGCCGCGCGCACACCGTTTTGTTCCGTAATTCGTAAATCGGTCCTTGGAACACGATGGCGAAATGCGTGCGGCGGCCGTTCGGACTCTTGGTGTTTTGTTTTTTTTCTTTTTTTTTTGAGAGAGTAAAATGATTTTTTTGCTGGAATGCCGGAGCTTGGAGTACCTCTGTGTATACTTTGCGGTGTCTACGAGATTAATGAATTTATTGTATTCGGCGGAGAAAATTAGACTCGCAACGTATTTATGTTGGTGGTTCTTTTCTTATTTCGCTGCAGGATTTGGAAGAAGGTGCAGCAATGAGAGTCTATGTGTAAGATGAATTTTTTTAAGGAAATGCAAGAAAAATGTATATATTTTGTATTTTTATTGCATTTCTTGCGATTTCATGTGTTGTTTATTACGAAACACGCGTATTTTTTATATTTACGCAAAAAGAGACAAAAAAAGTTACTATATGATATAATAGAACGTAAGATTTTTTCATTTAATTACTGCGTAACTCCATTTGAGTAAGTTTACAATGAAACAATAAAAACTACTGAAAAATGAATAAAATATCGTTTCCATTTTTCATTATATTTTTTGTAAACAGTAAACATAATTGCGATTTACGTAAACATTCGAAATAGCAAAGTTTTTTTTAACTTTTATATTTGTTGTCATACAGTTGACTCATACGATTCTAATTACATATTCGAATTCTCAATCCTCTTATTAATATTTAATAGTCTTACAGTGTCTGTTCAGCTTTACCCCAGGCATTGACTAAACTACTTAAAAAAAAATGACCAAAATTCCAGCCGCCTCTTCACCCACCTTGAATCAGCTTGAAACGCACAGAATTACATTTAGGGCTCCTCGCGCGAAAAGCAAAAATTTGCGGAACGGCTCACACGAGCCTACGTCAAGCCCGGAAAAAAGTTTAAAAGCGCGTCTGTGCTTTTTGCTCTCCCCACAAGCACCCGCGCACACACACACACACACACACACACACACACACGCGCGCGCGCGTAGCCCCGCAAGTGCGCGCATATAGAGTAACGATCGCCTCGCAGGCCGGTGTACCACAGCGGCGGTCGTTAAAATTTTCCAGGAACCATTCGGCTTGTCCCTTACTGCACTTCTTTCTCTCTCTCTCTCGCTCAGGAGCTCGCCAATTATTATTCCTTTCACATCGCTCGGCCGCGCGCGCGAGTTTTGTCCATACACGCCTGCGTACGTTCACCGCGCAATTTTGAGAATTCGCGGAAAAGTCGCCTCGTAAAACGAGAGAGAGAGAGAGAGAGAGAGAGAGAGCCCGTGCTTTCCGCACGTGCTGCTGCTGCTGCCCGAGCTCCGTCGGGGCAATTTCGAGGGAAACCGCACGTAACGCCGCTCTGTCTCTTCGAGGCGTCGAGCCTCCCGGTTGCGCAATGCCGAGAGAGGAGATGCGCGCGCTTTTTTTTTTCTTTCTTTTTTTCTTTTTTTCTTTTCACCGAGATGCGTGACCGGGGTTGTTGCCTGCCCCGGGAAATGAGGGAAGATGGACGGAGGATATGTGCTTTGAGTTTTGTGGTGTCATAAGAAGTGGATGTTGCGGCCGGCGGGGAGATTTTGCAGGCTGATTGGGAGGTGTGGTCTTCGCGATGGGGGACGGAGAAAAAATCAATTTAGGCGGGGGAAAACTGCAATCGTTGGGTTAGTTCAACGCTTCGCGGTGTGTACTGGGAGCCTAGAGTTACACAGCTTTCATAATTCTGTGTTTTAGTTTATAAGTAGTTCGGAAGACTTTTAAAATAATGATATTTCGAAGGAATAGTACAGTGAGTTTTAACTATAAAATGATTCTAATAGACATTTCACATCAATTCGCAACTCTGCTACTAAACCTATTTTTGTAACGCGAAGAGTGACTTTTAAGAAATTGTAAAGTTCCGATCTTTAAAAAACAGAAAAATACGTCGAAGCCTAATGCTGCGCGCTTCCTGAAAGCTCTAAACACACTTTTCCAAACTGCGCGATCTAAAAACCTACTTTCCAATCGTGATAATCCCCGGGAAGGACGCCTGAATTCGGAACCCCGTTTCGCACCTTTCCCCCAATAATGTTCAACCGTAACTCGACAACACCCGTCGCGAGCCTGCCTCGTTTTCGCGCAGAAAATTTCCTCGAAATTACCAGCGGCGTCCTTCGGCCGCGCAAACTGCGCGTCGCTTATACACACCTCGCTGGAAAAACGTTTCCCGAGATGCCTCTTTGATACGCGAGCGCCGCTCGATAAGCATCGACGCCTTTTGCTTTTTTTTTTTTTTTATGGATTTCGCGCGTTTTCGCCGGGCGCTTCGAGGAAGGCGTCCGAATGGGAAGCCGAGGAAATTCGCGCGGGGAAAAAGGGAATATATACGGGGGCGTTTTTTCGGCCGAGCGAATTTGCGAAATTACAAGTTTTTGAAAAGCAAACCGTTTACGGAACCATAAAATCCTTGGTAAGCTTTAGCGTGTAGGTACGAATATAAGTACGTGTACGAAAGCGTACTAAAATGGTTCACGGTGGACCGGCGCCGAACGTATGATTAACTTGACGATTATGCTTACGGTATTTAATGTTAATACTTTAGCAAAAAAACACTTTTCAAACTGCCTCTCATTGAATTATGATTCCTAAAAACTATGGAAACTCGTTCGCCCGACATTTTTTTTGCCCCCCTCGACGGCCTTTTTGGGCTTAAACTATGTTTTAAAAGTCTTTAAAAGTCATGGTTTTTCACTTCTCGGATACTCATTTCTTGCGAGGAATGTTTCTTATGAATTTTTTTCGCACACGGATTACGAAACGAAGATTTTTGTCAGACGAACTAGTTTTGCCGATACTTTATATCTTGAGTTAACATTCGGTTTCATTCGACGACGAGTGTAAGCATGGCAGTGTACAAGCATCGCTTTTGGTTTGAAATAATTAACAAAAAATCCCTGCATCTATAACGGGAACAACGACGCGCGGAAAAATCGGGAAAATAAAAAATACTCAAATTCCACCGTCCGCCGTTCTCCCCTTTCATCCGCTCGCTTGCGACACAGATTCCACCGACCGCGGCGGCGGAAAAACTCTGGAAAAAAGGAAAAAAAAAAAGAAAAAAAAAGAGCGCTCGCTCGCGAACCCGCTCGGCCAAGGCCGAAAAAAAAGGAATTCGCATACCTGCGTACGCACGCGGCGACAATAAAAAAAAGAGAGAGAGAGAGAGAGAAACGGAAGCGGCCGGACATCGATGCTCCAGTGCGGCAACAAAGCTCGGCGCTCTCCTCGCTTAATAACCCCGATTGAGAGCGGGGGCGGAAGAGCGGCGGCGGCGGGGGGGCAATGGGGTGTGCAACGGGCGCGTAACGAGCGCGCACATAATCACGTAATGCGGTTATCATCCAACGGCAATTGCGTAAATATTTGAGCCAATTTGCGGCATGCGATGTGGCGATGCGCCTCCGCGGAGAGAGAGAGAGAGAGAGAGAGAGCGATCGGCGAATTATTACGGGCAACTTGTTCGCGCGCTCGCCGCCAAAGGGTGTAATGACGAGAGCGGCGGCGGCGGCGGCGGCACAATGCGAGCGCTGAGTGCGCCGTTTAATTCCGCGCGCACGCGATAAGACACAAAGAGCGCGCGCGACCATCTGATGAGCCGACGAGCTCTCTCTCTCTCTCTCGTTCATGACTTTTAGCGGGTGAGAACGTTATCTGTTCCCGGGGTTAATTGCCTGCTTAATTGGAGGAGGGGTGGGCCGCGATTTTCGCTGGCTTTTTCGTTTTGCTCGCCGGGGAGACTTTGGGGCGGCGATTGTTTGAAGAGGCGCCAATTCATTTTTGGTAACAACGAAAACTGAAAATTTGTGACATTTTATAGTCCAACTTATTTATTACTATACAAATGGAAAATCCCGAGATCGCATATGTTCCGCGATATACTTCTCAACCACAAATTAACCAAATACAAAGCTTTCTCTACATAGGAAGTAACATAGAATTGTTGTCCTATGTGCATTGATTCAAGAATAACTGTATTTAATTGATAAATTAAAGCTACAATCGCCGTAATTAATTACTCTGTTCTAATAATTTACTAGCTTTTGATGAGGGCACATTATAACAGCAGTAAATTACCAACTGTCATTACAATAGTAAATCGCAGCGAAAGACCAGTGGTTACACCTTTTATTATAAAAGAATGAAATTGAGAAATTAAGAAATGGACAATGCGGCAGTGCAATAATAAAGCAGTTTTCCTAACTGTCGAGTTCGCAGCGAATCGTTCGAAATCGAACAGTTAGAGAGTAAGAAAATTGTGTAAAGGAGCTTAGATTTGCGTTAATCAGGTGATAAAAATTAATCGTGAGAAGCGATCGTCATTCACGGATCTGCGAGGCGTCGGTTTTTAATTTGAAGTTAAATTGGGTGTTTATAATAATTAACCGCGGCGTTTATCTAGTTTCTGTTTTAATTTTCCGATTCGCGCTTTCCTGTAACATAGTTATTTAAATATTCCTTAGTTTGAATTTTAAATTAAACATTTTTAATTAAACTGATGACTATTATTTTTTTCCTTTAATGCATTCATTTTGCATTCATAGCTTTTTGTGGCATTGTTAACTAAAAATAAAATTTATTTTTTAAATAATTTATATAATTGACAAAATGAATATCCCGGTAAAAACTCTCAGGAAATTGTGAGATTATAAAAAAACGTCCTTTTGCTCGTCATTCGATGCTTAAGCAATATGTTTGGTCAGATTATTCACTATCCTCTTCAAAGTACTTTATTAAGCGCTATAAAAAATAAAATTTTTTTAACGCAATTCTCCATAAACTACTAAATTAATTTACGTTCAATTGTTTATAAAGGATCAATGCAATCAAAAACAGTCCTAAACGTACAGTTTCCCAACATTAACGCACAACGATCTAAGCAAAATCTCTTCTGCTACTTCCTAAAAAAACCCAGATCATCCTCTCAAGCGATTAGTGAATGAAGCAAGAGAGCTCTCATCCGATTCATTGACTTTGGCCGGGAAAGCGTCGAGATAGAGAGAGAGCCGCGGCGTCGGCGAAGAAGAAGAAGAACAAGAAGAACAAGAAGAGGAAGAAGAAGCGGCAGAAGAACCCGCCACGTGAGTCTCGAAAAAAACTCGTACACTTACGTCGCTTGCCTAATTGATCCGCCTACCTCTCCTCTACCTGCTCTCTCTCTCGCGCGCCGGGCGACATGGGAACTCGGAGGCGCCACGGCTTTTTTTCTTTTCCGGTCTTTCACTCTTTCTCCTCCTCCTCCCTCCCTCTCTCCTCCTCCTTCCCCTTTGTGAGCCGCGCGCTTAATGCGCTTCGATTCCCGATGACTACGGACTATATACTTTCGGCTGGAAAAAACAAAACGCGCCGATGGCGGCGGCGACGAGCTGCCGCGCGAGGATCATTACCAGAGGATGTGGACGTACGGTTTCGGGCTTGGAACTGGACTTGATTTCGACGGAGTCGATGCCTCGCGAGGAGAGAGCGAGAGTTTGCTTTGAGAAATCGTCTGAAATGTAAAGAACGGGAATTGAGAAAGATTTATCTCGAGTCTCGAGGCAGGCGGGGATTGAAGTAGAAAAACGCTAATTTAGAGTAAATGAGATCACTTCAGTGTTTACGCGCTTAAATAGGTATAGTTGAAGGATAGATTAAAGTTTTGGTTTAGCCCTTCAAAATATCAGAGTATGAATGCTCTACGATTTATCGCCTTGATTCAATAAAGATTGAAAAACAAAAAACACTTCTCGTACACGGTCCAGTTTTAATAAAAGATTTCATCACTCAATCCCGCATATATACGCATATATAGATCGAATCCTCCTCGAGGGCAGTAACCCGCAATATCAGCTCCCCGGAGCCGTTATCTCCGTCCAACCCATCAGCTCTCACAGTGGAGTCGGCGCGTCCAATCACTCTCCCGATCGATCGATGACGAAATCATCCCACCTCGAAGAGTCCCAAAGAAAGTCGCGCCATGTCGACTCGAGGAGAGGCGAGCGTGTGAAAAGTAGGTGTAAGAATAGGCGGCCTCCACAAAGGCAAAAAAAGAGAGACGGTGACTCGGGAAGAAGGCACAACGTCGGGGCTTTGTCATGCCGGGTAATGATGGCGGCGCGCTGAGCTCCGCTGGCTGGGTCCTTTTGATTTCGCGTCCGCCATTAGGGCCCCGAGGGCAGCTCCCCGCGCCGATAAAATCGCCGGGCAATTAATCGCTTCACGAAAAACGCAAATAAGGCCCGACGTCCCTCTCTCTCTGTCTCGCGTGACGCGCCACCGGCCGGAGGAGAGCCGCTGCCGCTGCAGCGCTCTTTTTGTCATTCCCCGGAGGGGAGAAAAAAGTCCTGCTGCCGAGAGTCGTCGGTGCAGGTTTTTCTTTTCTTTTGAGCTGGTTGGCAGCTTTGTGAAGCGAGAGAGAGGATGCGCGTGGAAATTTTTGCGGAGTACGAGGGACGCTTGTTGGGGAGATTAATAAGCGGGCTGGATTGTCGGATGGATTTTGAGATGGTTTTGAGAAGGATTGATTTGAGGAAAGAGTTTGAAGGCTGTTACTGATAATTTTTTGTTTCGCTCGGGCTGTTTTATCAATAAATTGTGTAAAGCATTTGAAGCATTCAATTTTATGATTGACGTTTGAAAATATTTATTTTCAATTTCGTAACAACTAAAATGTCCCGACAAAAAACGTATGAAAGATGCATTAATTAATTAAAAATAAGTAAAGCACTTGTTGAATAATGTTAAAATATAGCAGTAACAAGAATGATTAGCAGGTTAATCGATCGCGTAATAAATTACCTCAGAATCAGATCAAAAGCGAAGGAGTAAATTTAGCCTTAACGAAGGCTCAATAAAGTTTGTTTGACGATCTATAACAGCATTAGCATACAACTCCTCTCCCTAATTACTCCTTCGCAGTCCATTCACCAGTCAGCAGTCCGTTCTACCGTGAATGAAAAGCCATCATCCTGCGGGTAAACACCTGAAAAAAGGCCTCTCTCTCTCTCTCCTAATTTACATGAATCTCCTCGCTATCGCCGTGTCCATTAACACCTCCGCCGTCGTGTTTACAGTTCATCAAGATTATACAAAACGCTCAGCGCGCGCGGCTAATTACAAGACTCCTCGGCTCTCTCGGCTCGCCGAAAAATCTGCCGCGCGCGGCTGGATTTACGCGCGACCCAAATCAATAAAAGCGGACATTAACGAGGCCATCGAATTACTTTCAGTGCCGTGGCGAAAGAAACGATCGCGCGCGCGCGCCTTTTTTTTGCTCTCTCTCTCTCTCCTTCCAGGCCCGAAATGAGAGGTCGAGGAGAAAGAAGCCGCCGAGGCGGCTCGGGATGTGTGCGGGGATATTGTGTTGTGTCGGGAGGGCGGCGATATTGATGTGTAATTTTCGTGAAATACGGAAAGTTTAGGACGGTGGGCGGGAGGCTTAATGTGTCAAGACGCCGGGGGATTCTTGTAACTCGGGACTTTGTTGCCGGGGATTTGATGGTGATTTTACGGATTTTATTGTGGCGGTAAATCACGCCTGTTTTAAAGTGACTTTATTGAGAATTGGAAGGCGACCGAGCGGATCGATGGAGTTTTTAATTGCATCTTTACTGTTTGTTGGTATGCTTTCTGTGGCACATTGTAATATTTGGTCGATACAAAGTTTTAAACTGATTTACAATTAAAACTAATTATTTTAGAGAACAGTGCTTCACGGGTCTATTACACTTAATAATCCGTGAAGGACTGAAGTTCCCAGGAAATTTATACTGTGTCAATCTGCAGATAATAAAAAATTCTTAAAAATTATTATTCTGAATTTTACAGTACAATAAATTACTAAAATTAAATTAGGTTAAAAAATGAAGCAGAAAATTAAAGTTTCCAAGGAGTATATAGAAAGGGTACTCAGGTATATCAGTGAACTCGGGTAGGTAAAGATTGCAAAAGCGGAAATGGATACACGGAAAGGGGTGAAATCTATACCACTGTAAATCATTCCGGGCTCGGAGTACTTAAGGGACGGCGAGGCCAGGCGCTAAATGAAATTAGCTCGAAGTTTGGTTAACTCGGACAGGTCGTTTAGCTGATCCTTCTAGGTTATAAATTATTCTTCGGTGACTTGCGAGAAATGAGAAAAGATCGCCTGAGATGAGTATCGCATTAAGTACACTTTCACGGTAATATGGTTTAAATGTGTATTTGCGTAATATTTCGCGTGTATATAAAAGCTTCTTTGTAAATGTTTTTTTTCTTTTTAGATTAATGAAAGGGCAGTATAGTGTTCTGAAAGTAAATTACAATGTCAGCTATATTTTTAGTTAAATAATCATTTTTTGTACGAATGTATTTGCTCCTGAATTATTTGAAATTAAAGTACACCATTTTTTTTCTATTCTAAATTACTACTATTGAAAGAATATCATTATTAAAAAGATAGACACATTTAAACAATTGACAAAATAAAGTTAAAGTCTAGATTACGTTTCAATAATTTTAAAACTACAGATTCACACGTAGTAACCAAATGTTACTTAAAAGTACAAATTTCGATTGCTCAAAAAACACACCTCACTAAAATCAAATGACATCCGAGCAGCACTCGAAAAAAAAACGTAATAAAGACATCGACCTACCCTAAAAAAAAAAAGGCGAAAGAGCCCCAATTATCCAGCATTACGAGACAAAGTACACGAGTCCCACTCGAAGCGCCCCCCGAAACAGCGGCAAAAGCGGCCGCCGCTGCGAGATAAAACAAGAGTAATCTCTTCCGACTCTCGGCTCATAATTCACACGCTGTGACGAACGGAGCTCACGAGAGGAGAGAGAAAGAGAGAGAGAGAGAGAGAGAGAGAGAGAGATCCAGAAAGGAGGCGTGAGGCCTCGGCGCCTGGCGCCCGAGAGCGGTCCCCCGAAAGGGGTCCGCGCGAGCGTGAAAATGGGATGACCCCTTCGCCGGGGCCCTTATCTCTCGAAGGGGTTATTTTTCATCCGCTGCGCCTCGACGGTGATTTAGTGTCTGCGGACCGAAGACGCCGGATTTTTAAAAACGATATTTTTCCGGGGTTTTCTGGAGCGGGCTTTTCCAGGCTCTCGGGGGATCGGTTTCACCGGTAGGAGTTATTTATTGCCGCGCGCTGCTCTCCGTCTGATGCAAGAGGCTTAATTGCTTTATTTGGAGGAAAGTTAGCGGTGGGTCTCTGCTGTGTATATTTACGATTTCGTTTTTCGGTGAGATAGATTTTATTTTACGGTCGATTAAGCGACAAACGATTCCTTAAAAAAATATCTATATAATGTATAACAATGGATCGAATACAAAGGGATTCTTAAATTAAATCGTCTCCAATTGGTTTCTTAAATGTTTTGGTAAGATATTCAAAAGTTATCTAAAATGTATTTTAATTTCTCAATTAACAGTGTCTTCTATTAGATTTTACGACTCTTAATGGCAGTAGCTCGATTTTATTTGCAATATAATTTTCACGCATTTTTTAATAAGGCCCATAAATCTCGCAACGCAAAAAAGAAGAGCAAAATCAGCCCCGCTCGTTGCGTAATATATCTCTCGATCATAATGAGAAATCGCGGCTTAATTATGTCTTCAGTTCTCCGTCCCGACGTCCGAGCGTCGGGGCCGCGCGGCAAAAAATCAATATTCCATACCAATTTCTCAGCGATATATCGCCCCCCACACACCCGCGCGCCTTATACTTTTCTCAAAACGATCAAATAATTTCTCCTCCGTTCCTCCCTCCCGGATGATGTTTTTATTCGTGGAACCATTGTGCGTCTCCGCTCCGAAAAGTCGACCTAAAAAGGATGAGAAAAAAAAAATGCCCTAAAAAGGGGGAAAAAGAGCTGCGGCTCCTCCGCTCGAACTCGGATTTATATAGCCGGCGGATCGTCGGAAGTAATTATAAGCCCGACTCTTTAAATATTCCGGCGGTCGGCTCTTTGTTTTCGCCGACTTGTTTCACAAACGAGCAGCGAAGGTCCGGCTGCTCCTCCTTTTCTATCCCTCCTGGCGGTCTGCTGCTCTTTTTTTTTCTCTCTCTCTGTCTTTTTTTTGGTTCGGGAGTACATTTGCGCGCGCTTTTATTGGGTGCTAAAGCCATTCGAGCGCCGCTCCTAATCTCGCGGCATCGACGCGCCTCGTTAGACCGACTGCACGGGCTCTTGCTCTTTTGGTTTATTGAATGGCTTTTATCGCGGCTCGCGATGGCTCCGGAGTTTAGTGCCCGACGCCGAGGATGGTTTATAAGAGGGATTTGGATACGCCTCGGCACGCGACAACGATGCCTTTTTCGCTTTACGCCGTTTCTCCAATTTTTCTGGTTTATGCTTCGGCGCCGGATTATTCGCTCGTATTTTAGTCTGGTTTACAGGCCAGGAACCCGAGTAAAAATATTTACGAGACTGATTTAACGCCGATTCTCGCTGCAATAAATTGCTTATGATATTGTAACAATTTAGTTTGATAGATTTTTTAAAAAGCTTGTAGAAAGCTAATTTTTAAATGTAATTTAAAATTAATAATATAATTATTTTTCCGGTTGAATAATTTGTCGAGCTTAATTAATATTTTTCAGCATCAAAGTATACAAGGAACAACGGAATTTTAAAAGTATAATATATGCAAGGGGCATATTTAATGTATGATAATAGACTGCCTGAGCGTAAAAAATTATGACAATGAGGAACAGAAGCGTTTACTATATGGAAATTATTATTATAGGCTGTCGACTATAATGACGACATTTAATAAGAAGACTATACTTCAAAATTTAGCTAAAGATTTCGAAAAAAAAAATACAACTAAACAGCGAATTCCAGTGCCTGTATTATCTGCTTTCGAAAAATCGTAGATATGGATGCCGTAAATTTTACTATCCCGGGAGTTTAAGTAGGACTAGTTAAGGCGGGCAATTACACTTGTCAATAACAATTACAACTGATTGTAGCAGAACGATTTCGCCTTTTTTCACCCCGAACTTCTGGAAATGTAAATAGAAACATAAAGATAAGTTGTGGGAGCTCGGCTCGCGTTTCTACGGCTTCGAATAATTAAGTTAATGGCATTATGTCATAAGTAGCGGTTAACGTGATAGGAAATGGAAATAAAGGCAGGATCCCCCAAGACGATCGTACTTTTACGTTTCGACACTAAAGTGGCTAATTTCGATGTTTTAAGACGAGTTTAAGCTGAGAATACTCATCGTGTAAGAATTTGCATCATTAAAGTTTATATTTGGAACCTCTTCATTTATTCGATAATATAAATTCAAGCTTATAAGTACTATTTTCGTTAATGGCTGTTTGCACGTATAGTTAACCAACGAACGATTTTGAAAAAGCACTTGAAATTCATTTTCAGAACCAGGAAGTTTTTTTTTCCTTAAATTTCAAGTCACAAACTTTTCAGTCAAAAAAGATTATATAACCAGTCTGCATTTCGAAAAGGGCTAAAATGTATAGAATTCAGGTTTCTTCCTCGGATGATTCTTTGGCACAAAAATTGCCCTCGGAGAACTCGGCTGGTTGGCTATTTCCTTTTCCTGGTAAAAGCGAAGCGAGAAGATTTCGCGTCTAAGCGGACGAAAATTAGTAATAGAAAACAGAGAGATGGAGGATGAGTGATTTGTGAACTGAAACGGAACGCCCATCGAACCTGACGATCGATAGCCCTTCGATACTTTGATGGCCTTCGATGAGAAATTATTGGGCTGCAAATCCTTCTTTTTTTTTCTTACCTTAGCAACCGCAGGAAGATTTTTAGAGAAAAATGCCGTTCTCCCACCTTATTGTATAAACATTAATATCAATTTTCGCACACCTTTAAACTACCAAAACTGTAAGGTCTTGACGCAGGAACGTAACATTATTATTTCTTAAAAGCTTGTAAATTTTGCGTCGCAATCAGCGACTTACCTCGTTACCATTACGACGTTATAAGAAATGCCAATGCCATCACAACATCACGAATGACTGGTCTCCCCAAGAATCCTAGACAAAAAACCGTCTCCCCTCCCCCGAATCATCGCCTAAACAAGACAATGCAAAACTTAGCCCCCATAAACGTGCCATTATCCCCCAAGACGTCTCGTTCCTCCTTTTCTCGTCGGAATCACGCGAGCGGCCGGCGCGCAGAAAGAAAAAAAAAAGAAAGAAAAAAGAAAAAGGAAAAGAAGGCGTTCGCGCGCGAATCTCTTCTCCGTCTGGCTTTTCGTCGTGTATATCCGCCGCACGCGATGTATCGTTATAACAGCGTAATTCAATGTCGCCGCCGTCAATTTATACAGGTATGTAAATGCGTGCATAAGAAAACTCGAAGGAGGAAACTTTTTTCCTCCCCGCGGGGCCTATAGTTTCTTCGCTTCTTTTTGCCCCCCCCCCCTCACCCCGCCCCCCTCGATACATCGATGAC
>UCOL01002261.1:0-27139 GCA_900474335.1 Ormyrus nitidulus
GCACATAACTTTTGAAAAATCGAGCGTTAGGCCGAACGGACGCGGCTTCCTTCATATTTTAACATTGGAAAACATATCTCAAAGTTACAGGAAAATCCATTACCCACATGTCGTATACTCTCCTTGTCAGAAGAACACAGAAGTACAAAAAATAATAACTTAATATCCCACTTACCCAACTTAACATCCCTTCCCCAATTTTTCCGGCTTTGCTAAGAGGGTTGTCATTGTCATGCGGCCGATTCAGGTATATGGATGAACCAAGGTTTTTGCTTTCTCGAAGAGAAAGTTTTGTAATGGTTAGAATTTTCAAAGCCGACATTTCGATGATTTTTTTTTTTAAGTTTCCTGATCAGAAAAATAATTTTTATAAAAAATAGACCTTTTTTAAAAGTTGCACGTCCTGTACACTCATAAAAATCCTCGGGGCTATTTCAGCGTGACCGCTTTAAAATTAGGAAATTAGGTGATTTTTGGGAATTTTTTTTTAAAGAAATATTACATGAAATGTTTTTAAACTTTAGAGATATATTCTGTTACAAATAAAGTAATTATCGTAATTTTTTCAAACAAAAATTATAACATTAGACCATCTCCCAGGGCTCCAAAAAAAAGTTGTTACATTATAAACATGTATAGAGCACCATTTCTTAAAATCAAATACATAAATACATTATAAAAGGGCATGTGAGCGTTCAGGATAGAAACATAAGAATTTTACAAGAATTTACAATAAAAAACGATAAATCTTTTTATGGTGCATTATGTCGTGATACTTAAATTGTCAAAATAGATTTTAGACAAGACAGTATTTCGAATTATGTTCCGGATCGAATGTTATAATGTTAATACTGTTAAATAAATATGTATTGAGAGAGAGAGAGAGAGAGAGAGAGAGAGAGAGAGAGAGAGAGAGAGAGAGAGAGAGAGAGAGAGAGAGATCTACGTGTACAAAAATGACTAATTGTTGCATAATAAATATTACATGGTGATACTTGCAATATCTTTTTTTTTGAAAGAAAATAACATTGATAAGAATAAATGTTGTGAATAATTTTTTAGTATAAACACATTTAATTTTTTAACAAATATTTTAAAAATCTGACTTAAACTTTTAAATAACCAGGACTTTTTACGTAAGAAAACATATTTTAATTGCTAGGTTTGCATAATTTTATTATTTTTCTACGTGAAAACAAATCGACTAAAACTAAAATGTCCATCTGGGAACTAATGGTTTAAAACAATAGTTGTCAAATTTAATTTTATTCGAATAGAATAAATAATTCTAATGACCTTATTTATTAATGTTTTTTCTCTTAAAATAGCTTTATATTTATATAAATAATAAAATATAAACTCACATTAGACGTCTGGAATGAAGAAAGAGGGTAGTGTAGATCTGGATCTGGCGCCGACCCGCGCCGGGCAAAAATATGGCGCGAACATAGCTACACGCTAAGTTCCGTGAAATAGGTTACCTCGAATCTCGAAATCGTGTGCTCTGAATGTGACTGCAGAAATATTGTAAGCTATGTATATATATAGCGTGGTGGTGGCGTCCTTTTCGTCATTTCCTATTTCCGATGTCGTTCGGCTTCAGTCGCGACCGCCATTTTACACACCAACAGCAACGAGACTCACGCTAGATTGAATTTTTCGTAGTCGGCTTTAGTGAAGGAATTGTATTATTAGTTTAGTTCAAACACACTTTAAAACGTAATACGTTGTATTTACGTTAGTCTTATAAATTATCTTTGTAAGTACAAATCGGAATATACGCTAAATAATAATTTATTGAGCTTCGCAAATTCGTTCAAAGTACCTAACACTTGTAAATTGTGCTAAGTGTTTATTTCAAATCAACTAATTATGACATCTTTCAATTTTATAAATAATCACGCTAAACAGTACAAATTCATGAGTAGTTATTCATAATTTACGCATGTTTGCAGTTATATTTTTTATAGAATGTCATACATTTTTTTTAATTTTTTGCGCTTTATTTTTTCATTAAAGGTTATTATTTTCATTGCATTATTGATATTGTTGAAAATTTACAGAGTTTTTTAAACAAACTTCAAAATGTCAAACGGAAACGAACACAATGAGGAAGGCTATGTTGTTAAAGTGCGAGGCTTGCCATGGTCAACAACTGTTGATGAAATTATGAAATTTTTTGGAAATTGTAGCATTTCCCATGGCAAAGCAGGTATTCATATGATAATGTCTCGAGAGGGACGGCCAAGTGGTGAAGCTTACATAGAAATGGATTCTGAAGAAGATATTGAAAAAGCTTGCAAGAGAGACAGAGATCACATGGGACATCGTTACATTGAAGGTTACTACTTTTTATAGTAATTTAAAGGTCATATGTATATATCGATTAAATTTAAATGATTAAAAAATAATGAAAAATCTAATTAACAGTTTTCAAAGCAAAAAGGGGAGAAATGGAATGGGTAATCAAGAGAAGTGGTATAAATTTAGAAAATGCCATGGATGATGGCTGTGTTCGACTAAGAGGCTTGCCATTTGGATGTTCAAAAGAGGAAATTGCACAGTTCTTCTCAGGTATGTTTACAAATCTAAAGAATGTTTCAGTTTTATTTAGCACACAAAAAGATAATTCAGTACATATTAAAAAATATTCATATATATTCTGCTACAAATCATAGCTATTTAATTTCTGTACAGAAATAAAGAATACTTGTTTTAATTTTACTATATGTATGAATAAATATTTAAAATATTTGCAGAAGAAAAATATACAATCTTATTTTTTATTTATTTAAATAACTATATGAGATTACGTTGCAAAAAAAAAGTATATACAATCTATTTCTATACAGGTATTTTTTATTTCTTTATTTAGTTAATCAGCAGTTTACTAGCATTAAAAATATACATGAATTTTTAAGAAAATCTTAATAAAATGCATTCTAAATAATAAACTTATAAGATTTTTTTAATTTCTTATATTTTATTGACAATTTAGAATATTTTCTTAAAAATCATGCATATTTGTAACATGTTAGTCTTCCTTGTTTTGCATTTTCATTAACTCTTTTACACAACTAATTCTAATATAATTTAAAACATTCATCTTTATTTTATTCATAGTTGTCTTATTAGCTTGTGTTATGATGAATAAACCTAATTTATCCCTTAACTATTATTTTAAAGGGTTTTAAATATTTTATTAAATAATTTTAAAATATTGACAGTTTTGATGATATTTATTAAAAATTTAATTTAAATAAATATTTATTTATAAAGCATGTATTTAGAATTAATGGAATTAGTAAATATCATCAAATTGTAATTATGTGATTTACTAAAAGTTAAGGTAAATTTTAGTAGATCACTTCTGTCAGTGTAAAAAAATTAACAAATTTAATGGGCGCTAAGCTACAATTCGTTGTTTGATTATGTGTGGGTCAGGGTTGGAGATATTGCCGAACGGGATTTCGCTACCGACAGACTACACGGGCCGCAGTACTGGGGAGGCTTACGTTCAGTTTGTTAACAAAGATGTTGCGGAGCGTGCTCTGCAGAAACACAAGGAAAAGATAGGACACAGGTGGGGCACTGATTTGGGTTTGGGTATACCTACGATTTTTTCTATCATTTTATGATCTAATATTTTAAGTAAGTTTATCGACTCTCTTGTAGTTGGTAAAATAAGGAAAATTTATATATTTTTTTAAGTTTCTTTACATTTATAATTAATATTTTCAAAACTAAAGATTTTACTATTTTTTGTAAGTAGTAAATTTTTTTAATTAAACTCAACCTATAAAATGTTTATTTATAATGCTTACATAATTATTTTTTTTTTCAATAATTTATTTTTAAATATATCATTAAAAAATGTAAAGAAACTTTATAACGAAAACATCCACTGAAGAAGAAAAGAATGATGTAAGTAAAGTACTGTTGGCCCGAGCAAAACCTATGGGTAGGGGCTCCGGGCGGGAAGTACCCCTTTACATCGACTTCAAAACACATGGGAGGTGGGTAGGGCTGCCCCGAGGCAATTCACCGTGAAAGGGTGGGCTCTCGGAGGTAGTAAATGTTATTGTAATTATATATTTATTTTTTAATTAACAAATGTAAAAGAATGATGCCATAAAAACTCCTTTACAAGGAAAAATCTTTTAAAATTGTTGTCATTTTTTAACTTACATTCTTGAAGCAACATTCATTTACAATTGTTTTAATTTATGAGGTGATGCAGACAATCTTAAAAGTCAACAAATTTAAATACATACATATATACATAATAAATTTGAATTTAAATATAAATATAAACTTAAAAATTCAAAGAAGTAAACATTTAATCTTCTCATTAAAAGAAAATATGTAATATAAATTTTGGAGCTGCTAAATTATAGTAATAAACGTTTTAAAGGTCTAATAATATTAGTCACATAAATGTTTTACTAATATCAATTAAATTAGTAATTTTTAATCACTAGCATTTATAAGTAAAAGTTAAGTTTTAAAACAATTCAGAATGCTAGTTTATCCTCATCACCATCATTTAGAAATTGTATTTTATGCAGTATGTTTTGAAAGACTAAACAGTACATAGTTATTGTTATTAAAATGTTTATTTACAATGGCCAACAGGTACATTGAAATCTTCCGAAGCAGTTTATCAGAAGTCAGAGCTAGCATTGGTCCTAAGATGCGAGGAGGCCCAATGGGTGGTTTTAATCAAAGACCAGCTCCTTACGACCGCGGCAGCCGCTTTGGTGGAATGAACCGATTTAATAATAACGGCCGTGGAAATAGAGCAGGAAACAGAGGTAAGATAGAAATCGTACTCAAAATCAAAATTTTTTATCTTGTCTTGATTTTTGTATGAGGAATTTAAATAAATTTCTATTGTATTCAGACTTCGACAATGGATTGGGATGGAACAGCGGAAATAACTTCCAAAATCGTGGGAACAACATGGGAGGTGGAATGCGTGGTGGAATGGACATGAAAGGAAGTGGAAACTTTAGAGGCAATGACAATTGGAATAGTAATAATTCTGTAGGACACTGCGTTCACATGAGAGGTTTACCTTTCAGAGCAACCGAACAAGATATTGCAGACGTAAGTTCTTTCATGATTGTAAAAATAATTTTCTCAAGGTTTAATTATTTACTTTTATAATTAATAATTTACATTATTTATTCAGTTTTTCAGACCTCTAGTACCACTTAACATTAGAATAATCCTTGAAAGTGGAGGTAGAGCGTCGGGTGAAGCGGACGTTGAGTTTGCAACACATGACGAAGCATTGAAAGCTATGTCTAAAGACAAAAGTCATATGTCGCATAGGTACATTGAACTCTTCTTGAATTCTTCTCCTGGACCCCAACAAAATCAAAATACCAACACTGGTGGAGGTGGAGGAGGTGGTGGAATGCTTGGTGGAATTGGAAACTTTTGTGGAGGTAATACTTTAATTACTTTAAAGTCCTTTTAAAAACGATGTTTAAATTACAAAGTTAAAATTTATATTTAATTTTTTACAGGTCTTGGTAACAACTTTAGGCCTAGCGGTTATAATCAAAATAACAGAGGATACGGTGGTGGCGGTAATAGTCAACTTAGTGGAAACAATTACAACAGCTTTTAATCATATACTCAAAAATGTTTCATTGCCACAAATCCGAATTTTCACATCATCCTCACATTATCTATAACAATTTATTAGTTATAGAGTGATAAATTAGCGAAACATGTTCAACTTGCATTTCATTTAATGATACTTAACGAATATCTAAGTAAACATTAATTATAAGTATACATTATTATTAGGATGTAAGATGATTGCAAAAAATGTACTGTATTAATATTTTTATTTTTTTGTCAATATTGTATATCAAAGTTTTAATTTCATCACACATACATTTTTCAAATTTTTCTATTTAACTCATTCTTTCATTAATTAGTTCCTTGAAATGATAAATAACATTTAGTACTACCAATTTGAAAACTTCTAGCAATAGATAAAAGTGCAAGATATAAGTTTTAAATCAAATTAGGATGACATTAAATATAAGAAAAAGTATGTTCAAATTTTTTAATATAAAAAAGAAATCTTTGAGCTGTAAAAGAAATGTATATAATTTTCAAAATTTTTGAAGAAAAATTTGAAAAATAATGTTGATAAATAGATTTATACATTGGCAGGTAATAGTTTCTTGAAGTTGTCATTGTAGCTAATCACTTATCAAAAAGGAACTTTTCTACTTTTTATTTTACGTTGCTAGAGACAAATTAGAAATATTAGAATTTGATTTAAAAAATAAAAGTATATTTTTTCATTATACGTATTAATACTGCAATATGTAATGTCGATATTTATCTTTTTTTTTTCAATAAAAAATTCTTTTAATGAAAATATTTGTCTAAAAGTTTTTTCAATTATCTCTTGTACACAGCAATTACGTAATTATTAATTATCCCTCTAAGAATCCCTAACAGAATTTAGAAGTTACAATTATTTATAAAATACATTTATTTTTTTACTTAAAAAGTCTGTTTTAACAATAAAATGAAACAGTTACGAGCCAGCATAAAATGAAAATGTATGAAAAAAATTGCAGCTTATAAGAGCCCATTGAAATATTGATCTTCTTTGGTACATATCACTATATCAGTACAGAACGGAAAGTATGACAGAAAGATGACGTACTCTACTTTAAATACGTAAAAAACAGAAATAAATGTTTTACTTAAGGATTTATCACTTACAAACAATTTCTTTTAGTCTATGAACGACTGATATACAGTTTATTCGAATTTGAATGCTTTAAATGCTAGTAACCAATTACAGTTACAGCGTACTCAAATTCGATTTTTCCGTGATCGAAGATATTAGAAACTATTAAATAAAATTTATTTACGATTATACTACTTTAATCATCGTTCATTTTAATTGATCAAACTAAAGAATTATAAAAGACAAAATCTCAATAACAGCCTTTCTTCCAAAACGTTTTGCATTCGAAAATTCAATATTTTTCGCTCAAGTAAGCGAACGTCGACAAGTAAGCCCACATATTCGTTGAAACGGCCGAACGACGCCGTGCTTGCGAAAGCTCGCCGGAGCTTGCGCAGAGCGTTTAATACGCGTCTCCCGTAGTCTACTCTCGCGAAGCTCGTAAAGCAGAGGCTGTAAGGGTAGCCCCGAGTGTCAGAGATACGCTTCGGGAGTGCGCGCCGACGATGTCGCTCGTTTCTCTCGCGAAAAACGCCGAGGCGACGAGAGCAGTGACGGACCGCGAAATCAGTTGATCAATCATGCCGAGAGCCTTGAGTTACTTGCTGATGCGAACGAGCAGCTTGTACGTGCGGGAGAGGCTGGCTGGGCTCGCCTAAACGATGTGCTAGTCGCCGAGAGAAGTTGGTCCAGGAGCCGAGGGGTAGAGTCTGCGCGCTTCCCTACCTCGCTTTTTGTATCCTCACCTGGGTCGCTCAGGGCGCAAACGCGCTCATTGAAAAGGTGACTTCGATTCGTTTCGTGTTTTCTTTTGCGAGACGAGGCTTTGGGAGTGCTAGTCGTTATTGGGTTTTTTTTTCTAATAAGCAAGGGTCGAACGCAAAATGTTAAAAGTAGGCATTAAAATATCTTTTTTACATTGATATATAATTTGTACGTAATAATTAATTAACGATAGTTAATAAATGAAAATAATTGTTGAATTATTTTCTTAGCTGAAGATTATATTAAAAAAAAATAAATAATTGATTAAATTTTCGATTTAAAATAAAATTTTGAGCACAATTTTTTTTTGGAAATCTTTGCCTGTTTATTTCCATCGAACAAATTTCAAATTTATAAAATTACCGCAAACATTCTTTATCACTTTTATAGGCTTCATCATTGCGAATATTATACCTATTATGATGCTTGGCCGAAAGCAGAGCCTCAAAGGGGAACCCGTTCTGGCCGATTATGGCCCAGAAGAGTCCCTCAACGAGAGTACCGATATCGAATGGGTGAACAAGGTAGGCTCATTTACATTTTTCAAAAAATCAACGAAAAATCTTTAAAAGATTTGCAACTGACAACTGTATTTCCTTCCAGCTGTGGGTCAGGAGATTAATGAGGGCCTGTGCTCTCATCTCCTTAGGTTCCGTCTGTCTCAACACGCCCAAGACCTTCGAAAAAATTCCGCCGCTTCAATATGTCACGTTCATCTGTGACCTCATCGTCACGTTTTTATTTACCGCCGAGATGATCGCCAAAATGCACATTCGCGGCATATTGAAAGTAAGACGAGAACTATACTCTAGCTGCATCCTTGTTAATTCAGAGACGCTGACGTTGCAACGAATTTGCAGAGCGAGAAGTCGTACTTGAAGGACCACTGGTGCCAATTCGACGCGAGCATGGTGTTCTTCCTGTGGCTGTCGGTGATACTGCAGATGTTCGAGATGCTGGGATTCGTGTTGAAATTTAGCTACGCTTCCATTCTCCGAGCACCTCGACCCCTGATCATGATCCGCTTCCTTCGGGTCTTCCTCAAGTTCTCGATGCCGAAAGCGAGGATCAATCAAATTTTCAAGTAATTCTTCGCCTCCCAATACATTAAGTAACCGATACGTTTCTAAAAAAAACTCTCCAATCTTTTCCTCAGGCGTTCGAGCCAGCAAATCTACAACGTGACGCTCTTCTTCTTATTCTTCATGTCGCTGTACGGATTGCTGGGCGTCCAGTTCTTCGGCGAGCTCACAAATCACTGCGTACTAAACACGACGGATCCTCGTCAGATCACCATCAACAGCCTCGCGGTTCCCGACACCTTCTGCTCGACGGATCCCGAGTCCGGCTACCAATGTCCCGAGGGGATGAAGTGCTTGAAACTGGAGCTCTCCAAGTACATCATGGGCTTCAACGGGTTCGACGAGTTCGGTGAGTCGATATTACCCTCGCCCCTCTCCTCGAGAGGCCTTTCTTTCCACAATATATAATCTCCCGTCCGATTGCAGCGACGAGCATCTTCACGGTGTACCAGGCAGCCTCCCAGGAAGGCTGGGTGTTCATAATGTACCGGGCGATCGACAGCCTCCCGGCTTGGCGGGCGATCCTCTACTTCAGCACGATGATCTTCTTCCTGGCTTGGCTGGTGAAGAACGTCTTCATCGCCGTGATCACCGAGACGTTCAACGAGATCCGCGTCCAGTTCCAGCAGATGTGGGGCGTGAGGGCGACGATGAGCAACGCCTCGGCCTCGCAGATGCTCACCGGCGACGAGAACGGCTGGAAGCTCATCACCCTCGACGAGAACAAGCACGGCGGCCTTGCCTCACCCCTCTGCCAGGCGATTCTACGCTCGCCCCAGTTTCGCATGGTGGTGATGTGCGCGATACTCGCCAACGGCATCACCACCGCCACCATGAACTTCAAGCACGACGAGAGGCCCAGGCACACGTTCTACGACAAGTATTACTACGCGGAGATCGCCTTCACCATCCTCCTCGATCTCGAGACGCTGTTCAAGATCTGCTGCCTCGGGTTCAGGAACTATTACAAGCACTCGATTCACAAGTTTGAGCTGCTGCTCGCCATTGGCACCACCTTGCACATCATTCCCTTCTTTTATCTGTCGGGCTTGACTTACTTTCAGGTGAGACTATATTTTCTGGAAATTCACTGCTTGATACGCGCCGTTTTCAGGCGTTTCAGTTCGGAGCTTCGATTGAATTTTACAGGTGCTCCGAGTGGTGAGATTGATAAAAGCCTCGCCGATGTTGGAAGATTTCGTCTACAAGATCTTTGGGCCGGGAAAGAAGCTGGGCAGCTTGATCATCTTCACAATGTGCTTACTCGTGATATCGTCCAGCATTTCTATGCAGCTCTTTTGCTTCTTGTGCGAGTTTACGAAATTCGAAACCTTTCCCGAAGTAATTAATGTATTGCAGATAAAAGATAACTTTTAAAAAGATACTAAACATTCATGTATTTTGCTTTTAGGCATTTATGTCTATGTTCCAAATCTTAACTCAAGAAGCTTGGGTTGAAGTCATGGACGAAACGATGGTGAGAACGCACGAGTCGATAGCTCCTCTGGTTGCGGTTTATTTCATATTGTACCATCTGTTTGTCACATTGGTAATTTTAATACATTCTTGCTTTTAACAACAGCATTGCCTTCGTTGAAATTAATCGATCTTTTCAAATTAGATTGTGTTGAGTCTTTTCGTCGCCGTCATTTTGGACAATCTTGAGTTGGACGAGGACATCAAAAAGTTGAAGCAGCTGAAATTTCGGGAGCAAAGTGCCGAGATCAAAGAGACGCTGCCCTTTAGATTAAGAATTTTTGAAAAATTCCCGGACAGCCCTCAAATGACGTGCTTGCACAAAGTACCCTCAGACTTCAATCTGCCGAAAGTAAGTGAAGGAATTTTAAAAATTCATCCACTGATTTATACTCATTATTTTAATACGTTATATTCCAGGTAAGGGAGAGTTTTATGAGACAGTTCGTTTACGAAGTTGAGGACGAAGAAAATGAGAATTCGAAAAAAGTGAACGAAACATTCGATTCGAAAATGGTGTATCGAAAGCAGCGTCCGGTCCAGCTCTTAAACAAACCACCGAAGGTTCGAACGGTCGAAACCAATTTCAAAAAGGCAGCTGTCACCTACATCATCAAGTAATAAGATTAAAACTCTCCGCAACAAACAGCGCACAATCGAATGAAAACTCGTTGAATCCCTAAATAAATGTTTCAGCGACTCGAACAACCAACGCCTGCTTTTGGGCGATTCGGCAATGATCCCGGTCCCGGGCAAGGGCCTCCTGAAATCGCAGGGAACAGTCAGCAGCGCGAAGCAGCTGCGAATCGATCAGAAAAAGTAAGCCTCCGTTTTGCCGCACACCGACGAGAGATCGTTTTATTTTGCATCAATGCTTCTCTTTTTTAAGTTGAGTTTTATCTTATTTAACGTAAGGTCAATACGTCGCAGTGTAAGGAGCGGCTCGATCAAGCTGAAGCAGACGTACGAGCACCTCATGGAGAACGGCGACATCGGGGCCATTAATCGGGTCAGCTCGTCCCGCAGCAGACCACACGACCTGGACATCAAGCTCTTGCAAGCGAAGCGGCAGCAAGCCGAGATGCGAAGGTGTCGATATCTTGTTTTTTTTTACACTCGTGGAAGTTCAAAATTACTAAAGAGCTGCGGCCTTTCAGGAATCAAAGGGAAGAGGACTTGCGGGAAAATCATCCCTTCTTCGACACTCCGCTCTTCGTAGTGCCGCGGGAGAGTAAATTCAGAAAAATCTGTCAATTATTAGTGTACGCCAGATACGACGCCCGATTGAAAGACCCTCTAACCGGCAAGGAGAGGAAGGTCCAGTACAAAAGCTTGCAGTAAGTGTCGCACCGCGAGACGCTCGAAATGCCCCCTCCGCTTTACTTACCTCCGAAACTCCAACAGCAACTTCCTCGGACTGGTGACTTACTTGGACTGGGTGATGATCTGCGCCACGACCTTCTCCTGCATCTCCATGATGTTCGAGACCCCGAAGTACCGGGTGATGGAGGTCCCGGCCCTGCAGGTGGCCGAATTCGGATTCGTCATTTTCATGAGCATCGAGCTGGCCTTGAAGATCTTGGCCGACGGACTGTTCTTCACCCCGAAGGCGTACATCAAGGACGTCGCCTCGGTCCTGGACGTCTTCATCTACGTGGTGAGCAATCTTCCCGGGTTCTTCCTTGCAGCTCGTTGACCATCACCGAGTCTCTCCGCAGGTGAGCCTGGTCTTCCTCTGCTGGATGCCGCGCAGCGTCGCCCCGAATTCCGGGGCGCAGCTGCTGATGATACTCCGCTGCGTGAGGCCGCTGCGCATCTTCACCCTGGTCCCCCACATGCGCAAGGTCGTGTACGAGCTGTGCCGCGGCTTCAAGGAGATACTGCTCGTGTCCATCCTGCTGATCCTGCTGATGTTCGTCTTCGCGAGCTACGGGGTTCAGCTGTACGGCGGTAGACTCGCCCGCTGCAACGACCCGACCATCCTGAAGCGCGAGGAGTGCGTCGGGGTCTTCATGCGGAGGGTCTTCGTCACCAAGATGAAACTGCAGCCCGGCCCGAACGAGAGCTATCCCTCGATTCTCGTGCCGCGCGTTTGGTAAATATATTGCGCGCGCCTTTTCTTCTTGTTCATCGAGCGGAAGTTTCGAGGAGTTCTTAATCCTGCTTGCAGGGCGAATCCGAGGCGTTTCAATTTCGACAACATCGGCGACGCGATCTTGGCGCTCTTCGAGGTGCTGTCTTTCAAAGGCTGGCTGGACGTGCGCGACGTGCTGATCAAAGCGTTGGGACCTGTGAGTACAGATTTTGCAGGGAGCTTATGGACAAAGTAAAAGCCTTGGCTCGTTACGTTTTAGGTGCACGCTATTTACATTCACATCTACATTTTCCTCGGCTGCATGATTGGACTTACGCTGTTCGTGGGCGTTGTTATCGCAAACTACTCTGAAAATAAGGGCACTGCCCTGCTCACGGTCGACCAGCGACGATGGTACTTGGATCAAATTTTTATATGCTCCTCTGTATGTTACCGAAAGAAATCGTTAAGATCAGTCTGTCGTTTAAAGGTGCGACTTGAAGAAAAGATTGAAAATTGCTCAACCGCTGCATCTGCCCCCGAGGCCCGACGGCAAAAAGTTCCGCGCCTTCATTTACGACATCACTCAGAACATCTACTTCAAACGCTTCATCGCCGTGATGGTGCTCATCAACAGCGCGCTTCTCTGCGTCTCGGTAAGAGAGCGAACGATTTTTTTTTCTCGAATGATCTAGGATTTTTTAATGAAAAATTGTTCACTTCCCAGTGGAGGATAGAGGAGGAGCACACCGAGCCCCTGGCGGCTGTCTCCACGATGCTCACGTTGATATTTCTGGTCGAGGTAATAATGAAGAACATCGCGTTCACGCCTCGCGGCTACTGGCAGTCGCGAAGGAATCGTTACGACTTGCTCGTCACCGTCGTCGGAGTCATTTGGATCGTCATTCACGGAACTATGAAGGTACTATTTTTTGAGCAATAGAAGTAATCGGAGTAAGACGGTCGCTCAATATTGCTTTAATTTTTCAGAACGATTTGTCCTACGTGATTGGCTTTATGGTGGTGATTTTGAGATTCTTTACCATCACCGGGAAGCACACGACGCTGAAAATGTTGATGTTAACGGTTGGCGTTTCCGTTTGCAAAAGCTTCTTCATCATTTTCGGGATGTTTCTCCTCGTGTTCTTTTACGCTCTGGCGGGCACTATAATATTCGGAACTGTCAAATACGGCGAAGGCATTGGCAGGTACGAAGATTTAAAAGCTTCTTTATAAACAAATTTTAATTGTTCGATACACGTTTTTAAAGGCGAGCAAATTTCGAATCGCCGGTGACGGGGGTCGCCATGCTGTTTCGAATCGTTACCGGAGAAGACTGGAACAAAATCATGCACGACTGCATGGTACAACCACCTTACTGCACTCCGGCTGCAAATTACTGGGAAACCGACTGTGGAAATTTTCACGCTTCTCTGCTTTACTTTTGCACGTTTTACGTCATTATTACTTACATTGTACTGAATTTGTTAGTGGGTAAGAATTCATTTTTCGACTATATCGATTTGGAGTTTTTTTTCACTGGTTTCTAGTTTCATGTTGACACCGTCGTCTCTTTTCTAGCTATTATAATGGAGAACTTCTCCCTTTTCTATTCAAACGAAGAAGATGCCTTACTGTCCTATGCAGACATTCGAAACTTCCAAAATACTTGGAATGTTGTAGATATCCATCAGAGAGGAGTAATTCCAGTGAGACGGGTACGTGTTTTAGAAGCTGTTTAATGTGGATAAAACGATGTAATGGGAATTACAAGGTTCAATATTTCAGGTGAAATTTATTCTAAGACTGTTGAAAGGTCGATTAGAAACTGATCCGCAAAAGGATAGACTTCTCTTTAAGTACATGTGTTATGAATTGGAAAGGCTGCACAACGGCGAAGACGTTACATTTCACGACGTCATAAAGTAACTTTATCTACGAAGCAGTTTCGAATAAAAAGTTCTTTTAAATAATTACGTGAATTTCTGTTTCCAGCATGCTGTCCTACCGATCAGTAGACATAAGAAAAGCTTTGCAACTGGAGGAACTTTTGGCTCGAGAAGAGTTCGAGTACATAATCGAAGAGGAAGTTGCAAAGCAAACTATAAGAACTTGGCTTGAAGGATGTTTAAAAAAAATACGAGCGGTTGGTGTAAGTTTTAACGTAAAATTTTACGAAAAAGGATTTTTAAGAAAATATAACACTGAAAAAATATCTTAATTTAGAAGCAGCAAAACTGCAACTTGATCGCTGGATTGAGAGCAACTAACGATTTGACAACCAAAGCAGAAGAGCACACCGAGGAAAAGAAAGAAGCCACTATAGACCGGGAGGAAGAACCTGAATCTAAGGGACAATCATTTTCTCTAAAAGTTCATTTTTAACCATCTGAAAGAAGAGCCTTGTTGCAATTTATCATATAACTTTTAAGGAGACGGAAGGGTTACGACACAGGTCCAAAAAGACAACGGGACTTCCGAGATCCGATAGTATCGGCAGCGGCTCTGGGAGAAAATATCTTGCCCCAACATTATCAGATCCAGCTTCAGTAAGGTCTGAAAAGGAAAAGATCGCAGCGTCCAAGAAAAGAAACAACAGACCCACTCGTAAGCATTAGCGTAAATCATTTTTAGTCTTTGAAATGCAAACAATAATTGTACCTTACTGCTGAAAGCAATCTTTCATTATTCAGCTGCTGTTACCAAAAATAACTTGCCTCACGTGACGGAAGGAACGGAGCAGCCGAGAATTCCCAGAGAAAGTTTCAGCGCTAAAATGTCTCCGCCAAAAGTACCCAGTGTGATGGTCGAGGTTCGCGAATGGTGGCGAGAACAGTTAAATTACAGCAGCGATTCTAGTGACGAAAATTAAAAATCGAAAGACAGTGTAAAGCCTGCCTAGTGGCCGGGAATGTTTTATAAACATTTAGTACATTTTTTTATCGATAGATAACGTAAAGTAATTATTTTTTCTACAAAATGCTGTAAATTAACAAAAATATATATCTTTTCCAATAATCGAAATTTTGCGTTCTTGGGCATATGTGTGGTTTGAAACAATACTCGTCAGTTTTTATAATACTTCAAGTGGATCCCTCATATATTTACCAAAGAAAATAATAATAATAATAATACATTTTTTACCAAGAAGTTGAAATTGAGATGGAATTCTACAACAAAATATTTTACTTACGATTGCACAATTAATAGTTTAGATATTTTTTTATAAATTTTAGTTTTAATTTTATTATTCTAAAATTTATGGCGAATTTAATTAAAAATAAAATTAACTAATTATGACACGATAATTAAAGGCCTTAGGTGTATTTTTTACATAATGTTAACTAGGAAGCATAGAATCTAATTGTTTCGTTTTTTTATTCACATTGTAAAAAGGGAGTACTTTTCACATCCTTTGCCGTCCCTTTGATTGCCATGTTATGGTGAATAAAAATCACTGACCTACATAGCTTCATTGTCATATTTTATTAATAAAATAGAAAAATTTGTTGCTCAAAAATAAATTGATAGAAAGTTGTTGAATTTTGTTAATTTTGTAATGCTGTTTCTTATATGTGTTAAAGTTAATGTTTGTAAGAAAAAGTTATATAAGGTAAAATGTACAATTTTATGTTTATATATATTATATTTCAATACAGAGTAATACAAAAATAATTATAAAAATCATTTGTTATTATAATAAATGTTAATAAGTATTAAATAGTTTATACGAGATTGTATTGCATTTTAAAAACAAAAGAATAAACATTATAAAAAAATTTACATTTTGCTTAATTTATTAGAAAAAAATAAGTGTTATCTTATTATGAAATAGTAGTTTTTTTTTTTTTTTTTAGTGGATCCTTCTCTGGATCCACTCCGGCAGCCTATAAGTATGGCCAAGCCAGTGGTCCTCATACTCTGAACATACTAGTTATAAAAATAATATATTACGAATAACACGATTATGAATAAAAATCTTACAAATGTATAAAAAGCACGAATTAAAAATAAATCAAAACTCAAAGTCACTTTCGCGGCACTACCGTACCACTTGATTTTTGTACATTACACTATGAAAACATTACCATCAGCTACCATAGCCTTATTTTCAGCTTCCATTTTAGAAAAAGCTGCTGTAATTTCACCGTCTGAAAAAGGTTCAGTGACATTGGTGTTCAGATATTCACGAACACTTGCTTCTGGTAATGTGTCTGATCGCTTTTCTTGAAATAATTTAAATAAAAGTTTTTGGAATTCTTTTAATCTGAAACAAAAATTATTGTTAGAATCTTTTTTCCTTTTTGTGTTAATTTTTTTTTCAATTCTCAAGAAAGTGGTTAAAATTTTAATTACTACTTTTGAAGAATTAAAGTTAATCAAAACTTATTTATCACCTTTCAGTTGTGATTTCTGCAGGCGTTTGGCTAAGCGTAGATGTAGTATCTTTTGGTGATTTAGGTTCAGGATGCGAACGAGTTGCACGTCTGACTGCCTCATCAATATGGTCATCGCCTTCATCTTCATTGTATGCATAAGGATCGTGTCCAGGTTCACCAGGTGGAGGATTTCGTGCTTTCGAACGTTTAGCTTGTCTAGGCTCATCTGCATCCTCTTCATTATGATCACTGTCTCTTCTCCGTTTTTTCTTCTCTTTTTCCAAAACTCGTTTAAAGTAGGCGAACTGTACCAGTTCGATTGCAGCTTGGGCATCATCGGCAGTTATATTTTTTGAAAGACGAGCTTTAGCGTGAGCAGTCGATAGACGAATCAAAGTTTCTAAAGTACGAGCCGTTATTGGTTGCGTCTAAAAGTTTTATTAAAATTTATTTTCTATTAACTGATTTTTTATTAAATAAAAGCTATTCGAACTTACTCTAGCAACATCAGATTCCATATTCTCTTCTGATCTAAGACGTGAATATTCATCTGCTATAACTTCACAAGCTTCTTCAGTAAGTTTTGGTTTCATACACTTTGCAATATGTATATATTTTCTCATAAATTTTACTGTAAGAATCTGGTCACTAAAAATAATTATTATTCTTAAACTTTTTAGTTCTGCTTAAAAGTATACATATATTTAGCACTGTATAAGAACATCATTTTGAATTCTTGATATAAATCAAGTAAACAAGAATTGTTATTATTACTCTTTGAAACCCATTTAATTTTAAATAATAAAATGTTATCTTAGTTTTGAAGTTTTTTATTTTAAGTAAGAATTGTATGTATCACATCTATTGACAAGTAATTCAATTTCACCTTTGTAGGATTACTATTTACGTAATTTTTCCGGTTTAATAAATAACTAAATAAATATT
This sequence comes from Ormyrus nitidulus, assembly GCA_900474335.1. NCBI lineage: Eukaryota > Metazoa > Arthropoda > Insecta > Hymenoptera > Ormyridae > Ormyrus > Ormyrus nitidulus. The sequence continues at coordinate 17,449 of UCOL01002261.1, forward strand.
TAGTAAACAAGTACCTTTTCTTGCGAGATTTTCCGTGCAAAAGCGGATCATAAGATTCATACATTTTTGTTTCTTCTTCTTGTAATTCTTCTGAATCTGGGTTTTTTGTACTCAAATAATCTAATCCAATATTGAATGGCAAAGCTTCTCCTTCTTGCTCTGATGGGTTTCGATATCTATGCATTCTTACAACGTGATCACTAATGATGTGATCAGTATCAGCATTAACGGTATCCAACATGACAAATAACAAATCGAAACGGGAAAGAAGTGAATCTTGTAGTCCTATGTTTTCCATTGGAGATTTATATTGATCATACTGAAATAAAATATTGTTTTCATAAAAATTAAAAATTTTATTTCAAGTAGGAAACTCTAAGCTTACTCGTCCATAGACTGGATTAGCTGCTGCTAATACTGAACATCTAGCATTTAAACTTGCATGAATGCCAGCTTTAGCAATAGTGACTCTGCCTTGTTCCATAACTTCGTGAATAGCAGTTCTGTCAATATCGGACATTTTATCGAATTCGTCAATGCAAATAACACCTCTGTCGGCTAAAACCATGGCACCAGCTTCTAATCTTCTTTCTCCTGTTTCCGTGTCAGATGTTACAGCAGCTGTTAAACCAACACCAGAAGAACCTCGACCTGTGGTTGTAATTGCCCTAGGAGCAATACTTAGTACGTAACGTAACAATTGCGATTTAGCTACTGACGGATCTCCAATCAATAAAACGTTAATATCTCTGATGAAAAAAATAATATTTTAATTTTAATTTAATTTAATTTCACTTAATTTAAAAATAACGTTATACATACCCTCTCAATCTGGTACCATTAGCAAGAATTTTTTCACTACCTCCTAAGAGAAGGCATAAAATAGCTTTTTTGACATACTCATGCCCATGAATAGAAGGAGCCAGTGATTTACTAAGAAGTTCAAAAATTGCTATTTTGCTTTTAGCAAGATTTTTACATAATGTCACATCATCATGTGAAATATTTAATGTAGTTTCTTTAGAGAGCTGAGCTATATTATTAGCAATCAAAACAGTTCTGAAAGTTTTAAAATGTACAATGATTAAATAAAAACTAAAAAACTTTTAAAAGTTGTTTTAAATTAAAATAGAGTAAAAAATAAAAATTACGTACCTAAAGGCACCAGTGGTATATCCTTCTTTTTTTCCTGGTAAACACCGATAGCTTCCAATAATTTGTACTCTATCTCCTGGTTTACATTGGTCTACTAAATCATCATCACAGACCACTTCAACACTTCTTGGCAACTGACCAGCTGGAGCTTTTTCAGGCATTTCTTGGATAGTAAGAGTTTGATGATCTTTATATGTTGAAAGACCATATTCAGTTTCTAATGGATTTCCATCTTCATCCTATAAATTAATTTATTTTATAAGTACCATAAAAAAATCAATAGATGCTTCATTTAATACCCGTTACCTGTGTTGGATATACAGCAGATGCAGGGAAAGCATCAAATGATGTTAAATCACTATAAGCTCTTTCAATAACACTTTTTGTAGCACTGCAGTAATGAACACTTCTAACTACTTTTGGTCTCACTAATGAACCTTTAAATATCAATATTAAAGATATATTTAAATTCTTAATTATATTTTATTTGATAAAAATTTTACATTAGTGTAAAATATTATTTAAAAAAAATTGTAAATTTTCTACTACAAATCAGAAACTTACATCTAACTACTATTCCTTCAACGCACACCATGTTACCCAAAAACCTTGAAGTAAGTGTTCGTGGGGTTGTATGTTTACTACCAAAGCTTCCTTCAAAGCCAATAAAAAATTTAGTATTTCCTTTGGCATAATCTGCTTCTATGTTTTGTACAAAGAGTTTTAAGGCTCTTTCAAAAGGTATCAGTTCTTCAAACGAATTATTTAATAAGCTAAAAAAGGATTTTTATTATAAAACTCAGTATTTTAATATAAAAATTAATAAAATTAAACTTGGAAGTCTAAAAATTTATTTGTACCTTATAGCCCGATCTGGATTTTTCCTTCGTAGATCATTAATATTTACAATCAATCTATACTTTTTTTCTTCAATCATGTTTTTTACCAAACTTGTATAAATTCCTTGATCCTCCTATATTTTTAAACAAGTATTTTAAATAAAATTAAAATAAAAGTAAGTACTAAATATAGTATTCAATTTACCTGATCATCTAGAAATTCAGAGTATTCTCTTTCTAGATCCTTAGATCTCTGATCTTCATCAAAAGCATTCATTGTTTTCAGTTTAAAAAAAAAAATTAAAAAAAAAAAATACAAAAGTAAACGCAAATAAAAGCTTATTTTAACTTTAGTAATAATTATAATTAAATATAATAATTCTAATTAAATACGTGAGAATTCTAAATTGTAATAATATTTCTAACGTGATAATTCTAAATTATAATAATATTTCTACACTACGTTTTGATCAGTACAGGCGTCGTTCACTAAATTTGCGCGGGAAATCATATTTCAAGCAAAAGCTATAGGAATTCTAAAGAAAGGAAACTCATACCTATAATAGTGCCATTGGCATTGGGTAAATACATTTTTGTGCACAAAATTTAAATATAGAAATAAATTCAAGAAATAAATACAATTACTTGTTTTTGATATTGACAACGATTGTAATTAACTGATATGACTCATATTAAAAACAATTGTATTTAACTTCGAAGTAGTTACAATTGTTTTCAATATCAAAATCTTGTATTTGTATTTTCATTCTTGTACTTATTTCAGTATTGTAATTTTGTACACAGAAGCGGATACGCTCTTCAATTTTAAGTAAATAATTTTTATTCTGCAAAACAAACATTATAAAATACATTATAAATCTTTTTAAATACCTATAATAATAAACTAATGTATTATTAACAATTTATAAAATCGTTGTATTAAAGTAATTTTTTTATCTTTTTATCAACTGCATATGTATATATAACATACAACTCCGTCTATACTTTCGGCAAGCGGGAAGCTGCCTCTAGTAGTATATGCTCTAAGCTCTGTCCGGCTCCTGGTACTTGATCGATAACAAAAAGGAGTGACAGCCATGTGGAGGATTAGATTCTTTCGATTGCTACTCGGAAATAAATACTGCTAACAAAAGTACAACCGCATTCTGCTTCTTTTATTAAAATTCATTTTGGAGGATTGAATGTTCAGTAAGTATGTTTTCATTCAAGTTAAGCAAATTTTTTGATGACTCATTGTAAGGTTAGTTTATTTCTGTACTTAAAAATTGTTTTTTAATTTATATAGAAATGCCAGAGCACGTGGAGTTGCAGCATTTAGTGGATGGTGACACAGAGTGCCAAACTGTTCCTCGACAAAACAGTTTTAATACTCCAAAATGTAGATCTTGTCCATATCTTGGTCTTATGTTAGCTACTTTATCATCCTTGTTCTTCTCACTTTGCAGTGTTATAGTTAAAGCTTTAGTAGAAGTAAGTTCTCAATGTACTTATACTATTATTACTAGGTATATTTATTTTTTTATTCTTTTGATTAATATTAATATTAATATTAATATTATTATAACTTTATTGTTAATATTACAAAAATTTATATTAATAATAATATAACAGAAATAATATTTAAGTTAAATTATAAAATAAAACATAAATAAAATTTAAAATAGGTAAACCCAATGGAACTTGCTACCTTTAGATTTGTTGGTGTATTATTACCAGCAATTCCAATAGTCATCTATAAAGGTGATCATCCATTTCCAAAAGGTCGACGTCTTATGTTACTTTTGAGAAGTTTTGTTGGAACCACTGGGCTTATGCTTAGTTTTTATGCATTTAGACATATGCCTCTAGCTGATGCATCAGTCATAGTCTTCTCAGTACCCGTATTTGTGGCAATATTTGCAAGGATATTTTTGAAAGAGCCTTGCGGCCTGTTTAATGTTATAACCATTTGCTTGACACTAATTGGTGTACTTTTAATCACTCGTCCGCCACTCATATTTGGTACCACAATAGTGCCCTTAACTGACAGTCATGTAGAGACAGAACATGCTGATCTGTGGAGTGCAGTAGCAGCTTTTTCTGCAACTTTATTTGGAGCAAATGTATATGTTTTGTTAAGAGCCTTAAAAGGTTTACATTTCTCTGTTATAATGACTAATTTTGGATCTTTTGCATTAATTCAAACAATTGTTGTAACATGGGCAATTGGAGCTTTATGCTTGCCTCGTTGTGGAACTGACAGGTAAAATCATTTTTTATTGCTTTATATTTGTAATTTTTAAAAGAAAAGAATAATGTATAAGATAAATAAATTCTTTTAGGTTGTTGGTAGTTGCCTTGGCCCTGTTTAGTTTTGGAGGACAAATATTATTAACATTGGCTTTGCAAATGGAACAGGCAGGACCAGTTGCTATTGCCAGGTCAGCAGATATTGTTTTTGCCTTCTTCTGGCAGGTACTATTTTTTAATGAAATTCCAAACAGATATTCAGTTGGAGGTGCAATTTTAGTGACAAGCTCAGTTTTACTTACTGGATTAAGAAAATGGGCTATTTCACTACCAGAAACTTCCAGTGTTAAAAAATCATTGGGAATATTGGCAATATAGCAAGTTTACAGAGAAAGATAATTGTAAATTACATAAAACTACAAAATGATGCAAACACTTTTCCACGTGAATGATTCATAGAAAATATTTATAGAAAAGTTTTCTACTGAGTAGTAGTAGCGCTTAATAATTTATAAATCACTTAAATTGCTTGTAATTTTTAGAGTTAATTTTCCTGACGAAAATATTTTTACTTTGGTGTGTACTATTTATCCAGGTTGTGCCTGTGGTGTGGGGAAACCCTATAGACAATCCAATGGAAAAAATTTTATTTAACAAAACTTGCTCTGAAGTTGACAAATGTATTTTAACCCAGTAGATTCAATCTCCATATCATAATTCATAGATTGAAACACGGAAATCGCTTCACTCTCGATAAAAAATAGGCCCCAGCAGTATTTAACTTCGATTCCGTCACTTTGCCAATGCATAGTAAAATACTTTAACATTGTAAAAGACTAATTTTTAATTCGTATCACCAATAATTATAAGCAAGCCAAAGATCAAGTAAAAAATGTCAGGTTGATCTCTATTTAAGCGCACATTTTTTGCACTGTTTATGAATTTAGACAAATTTTCAGACTGTTTACGTAGTTTGTAGAATTTATTTTAAACAAAGTTCCTCTACTTAAATTGGCCTATATCGCACACGACAGGACAGAAATGGACACTTTCGAAATTTTAAAAATTACGTCCCTTACGCGTAAGTCCAACTCTGTTTAAAAGTAAAATAATTACTTTTCAAATAAATATAAAATCTTATACATTATACTTTATACCAGCGACAATGTGATAGACAAAAACTTTAAATATAGGTGAGCGTCCTTGATTTTTTTTATTGAAATTATATACGGATTCTGAGTTACTTAAACAGCGTTTAATAATACACTGATTCGAAGCTTTACGATTACGTATTATAGTGCAACATATAATTGAATTCATTATAAGTAGATTAATTTAGCGTACCACATTTTTGACCATTTTGAAATGAATGAAGCGCAACAGATGTACACTGTAACTGCGAGTTTGTATTATAATTACATTTAGAACAAAGACTATGATCGAATATTTTCAGACTGATCGTAGTTAAAATAAAAGCGTATAAAAATTATACAATAGCTTGAAAAAGCCAATCCTAAGTAACCATATGAAAGCAATATTTTTTCTCTTGCTAAGTCAGTCCATTATAGTCGATAATATTATTAAGCTCACGATGATAAAAACTTGCCATTTCCTAATGAAACGAAAGTTTTTCATTCCAACTGATAGGGTTTAATGATCGTGATTGTTATTACCAAAGAGTTTTTAATGTAGTTTATTTATAACAGAATTTCGTGATCCTATGCTTTAATAAATTTTGAAAGTAGATAATATAATATAATCTAGTCCAATAATACATTTGAAAACTGCGATTTTTGAAATTAAGCCGAAGATTAGAGAGGCTATAGAGTACTCGGAATAAATAAATTTAATACGATTATCAAACTTTCATTTCAATCAAGCCTGCTGTAAAACTAAAATTAAACGAAATTTACCCATTCATGCAACTTGTACATAGTTAATAAATGCGAAATTTGAAAGTTACAATCTAAAAGTTTATTAAGATAAATTGAAATCGTAAAAATTAATCCTCCGAGTATCCTATATATTCATGTTTGTTTTATTAGAATGAATTACAATAAGGTTTAAAATAATGACTTAGAAAATGTAATTCTAAGCAAATTTTTTAACTACGAACTCTTTTAACGATATATCCATTAAAAAATAAGAAATGTCTTTTATCTACACATTGAAAAATTGTTAAACAAGGCGAAAAAATTTTTATTTCCATTAAACAATTGAAGGAATAAATTTGATGAAAAAAAAGTATTACATGTTTAATACCTTCCCCTACATTATTCCATTTATATTTTTCCAACATTAGAATAAGTATTTATAAAAATATTTTAATTATGATTTTTTATTTGTATGTATTTATGTATTGTTCAGAGTTCTATCTTTTATAAGTTCAAAATAGAAATTGAGTAACAGATTTTAATTGTGAAAAATAAATATGTATATTTATGTTTTCTTGTGATACTATTTACAATCCGCTTTAAAATCAGGAGCGTCCTTCTGCCGTCAATCAGTACGAAAGTAACTGTCAAATCAGCCAATGCTTTGAAGGAAAAATTTTATTAATATAGAATCTTGTAACTTAATCTGTTTATTATTACTTACCGTCATTTTGGGAATTTCTGTGTTTTACTTAATATTTTTCAAACAAGGACTAACGTTAGTGAAATAACGGCGCACTTGGAATTCTTCAAACGGCTTTTTCTGCTTCCATTCGCAATAAAAGATAGTTAATTAGCCTGCATTGGAATTTATTTCTTTATAATTAAATGATCGGATTTATATGAATTTAAATTACGTAAATAATGCTCATAATGATAAAAAAATATTGATTTCTTTGCATGCATAAGTCATGATCTTCAATCGTAATATTCAATCATTATTTAGAACATTTAAAACGTAATAATAATAGAATTAAGTACTATTTTCATTTAAACATTTAATTTTAAACATTATAACACAGTTATTTGTATTAGACGCTCAAAATATTTCTAACAAATTAAAAAAAAAAAATATACGATGTACTACTGCGATCATTTCGTTCGTAAACATAGTTGACATGATAATGAGCTCGTGTTATCATAAAAGGACTTCCTCCTAATCACTCGTTGTTCGTGTGAGGATATAAAAATACGACAACGAAAGTTTTGAAACGAAATTTATATCTGCACTTTAATTTTAATAAAGAATTTGCTAATTAGAAATTATTTAAGAGAATATTGCTTCTCAAAAAAATTAATTAATTAATTAAAGTAAGTGGACTTTATAGAATATTATAAAGATTTAGACAAATCACTTTATTTACATTTAATTCGAAAGTTGTCAAACATGTATTATAGACAATATTATTGTAGGTTTGCAGGCTCACGAAATACTTATTGACAAAGAAGTAAGGACATACGTAATTCAAGAAGGGGATGAATTAATAATAAAATGTAGAAATTCGGTTGACTCGTTGCAATTAATGTTTCCTCAAGATGACGCAAAGAATGTGGTAATAAAAATTTCCGTTTTGATTCTATCGAAAATGTGCATTTTTAATTATTGTATACAATAATTAAAAAAAATACATACACTCTCATTTTTAAAGTACGTTTTAGTAAATTAATTTATCATCCTTGTTTAAAGATATATACATCTAGCCATGAAATATCCTTCGAAAAACAGTTGGCTAGCAAAGTTAACTGGACTTTTCGTCGACCCACGTGAAACGATTTTGTCAGGTTTTTATGAAAATGTTTTAAGACTCATTTTATAAAAAATTGGTCTTATAAAATTTTATAAAAATTTTATAAGGCCAATTTTTTATAAAATAAGTCTTATAAAATTTTCATAAAAACTTGACAAAATCGTTTCACGTGGGAGGAAATAATGGACCAACACCGGACCAACAAATTATTGAGTGCACTAAAACGTTAGTAGAATTAATGCGGAATTCTCAGGTAAAACTTCCTGATAGTCCAATTGCTGCTAATATAGTCAAATTAGCTGACGGTATCAAAATGTCTTGGCAACCATCGCCTAATTATTCAGGATCTATTTTGGCATATGAGGTCTAGTTGGTGGTGCAAAAAAATATTATCTACGTTGGAAAAGAGGCACCAATAATACCATCATCACCAGTGCTTCTTCGAGTATATTATGGTTCTGAAACTTGGTGAATCTATCACAAGAATCGCTGTCTAAAGTCGCCTTAAATAATACTACAAAGACATCAAATATTGAATTTAAAATATTATCCTTAAATCTTAATTAATTACCCCCAACATTTCAATCTGTTGCATTCGCTTAATCCAAAAACACTTGCAGATCTCAATCTTCGTGCACAATTAAAGGCTCGAATGAATTGGTCCGCTCCCTCCTTTCGAATCGAGGAGGGAACAAAGGGCCTCGGGGAATTCCTTTTCCGCGATCGATCATCAAAGTTTCCGGGCGGATAGCGGCTATTTCAGCCGGGGCTTCGAATTAACCCGGCGCCGGCCGCACGGAAAGACAGAGCGAGAGGCGAGAGCGAGTAATCCGCGCGCGAATGCAAATCGCCGGGCGCGCAATTGTCCCGAGACACGCAAGCGCTCCCGCGCGCACCTCAAGAGAGCAGCGACGAGACGAGGAACGGGGAAAAGAGAGATGGGCTGACCGACGTGCAATGCCTGATACGCAGATTGGGGAATTAAGCAAGGAAAGAGCCTTTTAATTGTGGGCTTTGATTCATTGTTTTTCGCTGTTGGTTCGCTGCTTTGGCGAGCTTTAGAAATATTTTTGTTTCCGTAATATGTGGATACTAGTGATTTATTCCAATACGAAATAGGTGAATTATTAAAGGGTTACACCGCTGTAGAATTTTCAAAAAATCAAAATTCTTTTTTTTTTTTGTTCAAAAGGTGCTTTAGGGTCTTAAAAATGATATTTCAAAACATATAAGGCGGCGAGAATGTTTAAATGTCATACGTGCGATTTAATTTATTATTGCTCTTTCGTAAATATAAAGGATTTAGAAATATTGTTTTTTACAAACTGAATGTATTTAGTTTCTTAAAAAAATTTTATTTTATTCTATTTAACATAATACAATTTTCTGTGATGTATTTAAACAATAGAGCACAGAAATAAGAACAAATACCCTAATTCTGACTAGTATTTTTATTATTAACAAACAAAACTTTTAAACGTAGGTTTGAACGTTCAATTGACAAATTTATTCCTTATGCGAAATCCAAAAATATTTTTTGAAATTTTATTTATCTATAATTACTGGCATTACTGCCGTATAGACAATTCAATTTTCAACGTTGCGGTTATGAATTCAAAATTTATTCGAATATTTTTCATTATGCAGCATTGTAAAAAACTAAGATGTAGTTATATATTTTTTTACATCTAAAAATCAATATTCGATTTTAAAAATTCAAAGAATTCATAATTCTGACATTCCAACTATATTGACCAATCAAGCC
>UCOL01002262.1:0-27138 GCA_900474335.1 Ormyrus nitidulus
TATTACTATACTGTTCTGTAAAATTTCCGAAACTCCCAGTCTGTTACCACATTACTATACTTTCTAGTAAATTTTCAGGAGATATTTTGTAAAAATTCTGGAACTTTTTTTTCCGTGTGTGTTTGTCACTATGGATACAAGTATGTGTGTGTGGTCGCTGTATTCCAAAGGCTTATTTCTTTAATTGAATGAATAAACTTCCCTGGTAATTCTTATAATTAATACATAAAATCTGTGTCGAAAAAAACGTCAGTCTTTAAAACGTCGCTAAAATCATTTTATTCCCACAATCTGAAATTCGTTTTATTAAAATAATTGAATGCCTCGCCGGCCGTTTATCCCTCCGCGCGACGAGTGCAAACACGTTTTATGCCTAATTAAATAAAATTGCTTTGTTTATTGCACTTTTATCCCGGAGAAAATTGTCCGATAACGCGGAAATAAAAAAAGCGCGAAAATTTATAAAGTGGTTTACGATTGGAAAAACTTTCCTGCGCGCGGCAATTACGCAAAATAAGTTTCCCCCGGAACATCAAAACATCTTTCTCTCTCTCTCTCTCTCTCGGGGAAGGAAAGGTTTATTTATTACGGGAATTCTAAGTTAACGGCGTGCGATTGCATAAATTTCTATAATTAAAACAATAATCAGCGTAGATTACGCTCTCCTCTTCAAAGCCGACTGGCTATCGCGCAAGGCTGTCCATAAAATCGAGGTAAGCTCATCATTATAGCGAAAATATATGTAATTCTTATTTTATGCAAAGATAATGAGCGCCATTTTACGAGAATAGTTGCCGATAGAACTTGTAAATTCTCCCGGGCCGCGTTTAGTGCTCAGCTTTATTTTCGGTTCATAATATATATATATATATATTCAAGCGGCTGACTTTCTTCAAGCCGGTTAACCACTCCGTAAAAACTGGCCTTATAATAAAATTTGATATATTTTATATACGCCGCGCGGACGTCGACGCGATTTTCTTAGATTTTTTGCGGCTAACACCGCACTCGTGCGAATGTAGATTTTACAGTTATTATGGCGTATTGCTCGATGAAAATCAGGCTATCGAGGGTATTTAGCGAAATCGATTATCGCCTCCGCAATAAATAACGCGGCTCGATACGATCCCGACAGGAAAGTATGTCCACATTCTAGTTAATAATTATGTTGCCCGCATAGGAGGCTAATTTTTTGCGCGGCCTTTAACTAGCCGATAAAATGTAAACTAAGTGCACCTGTTTTACGTCGATTTGTAAGCAGTATATCGTACAAAATATTTCCTGGACATTGAGCGGGAAGAGAACGTATATCCGACCTTAACCTTTGGATTGTACGCATTTAAAGGCTCTAAGTCGACGAATCGGCAATGAAAATGGGACGTGCGTAATAAAACGATGTTTACAAGCCAATATTGAAATGATATTTACTGATGAATATAAACGTATGTTCATTTCCTTTTTTTGATATTAATGTACTGCTGTCGTAAAACGATAATTTATCCACTTGTTTGATATGTAATATATTTTATTGCAGTTTTTGCTTTTTTAATCGTTCGAATTGTTGATTACTAAGCCTGCTTATTTATAAATTAGATAAAGTATAGATATATTTCAGTTATTCAATTATTCAATCAAAAAGTAGTTCTGGACGTACTTCAACGTCATCGCTAAACAAATATATATACAAAACGAAAAAGCAAGTATATAAACTAAATTTAAATTTCAGTTAAAATCAATCGCTAATTGATACGTAACTGCATTAGAAGAGGGTTTTCACTCGATCCATTATTAAGGCATCCGCGCGCCTCTCTCTCTCTCTCTCTTTGCCAGATGGAAAAGTAATTCCCCCGGTAAACGTAAACTGCGCCTAAGCCGGTTTCCGAAGGATTGTCTGTTAAAACACTTGGTAATTACGTGCTCGTAATTACTCGTTCCGGATGATACCCCGCTCTCTCTCTCTCTCTCTCTCTCCCGAACGACGCGCAACTGCTACTCGCGCCGCGCTCTCGGCCCCCGGTAAGATTGTGTATAAAGATACACAAACATCGGCAGAGGAAACCCACTGTTGCATTATCCAAGCTCGGCGCTAACCGTCGACGCGCGGTGGGTCTCTCTCTCTCTCTCTCGATAATAAAGCTCCCGCGAACGGCCGGGGCTGCCTTATTTTTACGCAAGGGAATCGGCGGCCAATGCCTCCCGCTCTCTCGCTTGCGTCGATCTGCGTCGGCGTTATTTAATCGCTTGCGAGACACAGCTCGGCTTTTTCCGCGTATAAGCGGTTTTTAGAGAAAACGGAGCTGTTTTTGCGGCGGCGTGTCTCGGCGGCTTTTTTGCGTTTCGGTCGTGGAGAGCGAGGATTTTTGTTTTAATTTTGCAATTTTCCTCTCGCTTTAATCACTCCGCCGAGGCTCGATCGACTTCCCATTGATGTTTGGCGCGAGTTTATTCATAGACTGCATATCTGCTCTATTTCTATTTTATTTGCAGACAGAAATAAACGTCAATCGCGCATCGTGACAGCTGATTTCCCTCGAAATGCGGCTCCGTCAAGCGGACGGTTCCTGCTTTTTCATTTCTATGGTAAACTTTCGTGCTGTCTAGTCCATTTAAATTATAATCGCTTTCCAATACGAGTGCAAATAGATTATTTTCTATTATCCGTACACACGCTCCGACAGCATTTTTTATTCTTGCGTCTCACTTTATTTGCTCTTTTTTTTTCGAAAATAGCTTCATTATTTAATAACTATCTTATACAAAGATGGAATACATTTGCATGTAAATATTAACTCGCGGGTGCTCGTTTGGAAACAATTTCATTTATATTCTAAACGATAAACGTCGAAGGTTCCTTTACACAGAATCAACAAAAATCCTCTTGCAATACTAAAATTCTTGCATTCATCGTAGTCGACCACAACATTTATTAGGCAACGTAAAACGAAAACGGTAGCTCACCACCGTCAACAACGCAATACAGTCCCCCCCGATGCAAAAAAAAAAGGGTAAATTACAAAATATATTTGCACTGCGGCAATTGGAGGGAGTCGCTCTCCCCTCCCCGAGCCGATTGTTTCCCTTAACGCAGAGAGGAAGAGAGCGAGGCGCACTTTTTGCCCGGCGCTCTCTCTCTCTCTCGCAAGATTCTCAATTTAAGACCACCCAAGTGATGAACGGCGTTAATTGCCGCGGTCCCGGGACAGGCCAAGGCCGCCGCCGCCGCCGCTGCCTCTTTGCAGGCCGGCATTTTGTATTATACCACTGCACGAAAAGTTTCAACCGCGCGCTTCTTACGTATATTTACGCTTCTCTCGCCGATATATGGAAAACGGCGGCGGGGCTCGCGCCTGCCTCATTTGCATTGTAAAACGTTTATACACTCGGCTAAACTAATGTCGCCGAGGATATCGGAGACTAAGAATTGCGGCGCGCCGATGTTCGGCTGCCTTTTTGCGCTGCTTATACTTTATAATTCCTAGCCGCCGCCGCGAGTAAAATGGATGGTTAAGGAGTTCATTACGGGCTGATATTCGCTAGGAAGGAAAGCGCGAGATTAATTGCGGGATTTTTATATCGAGGTTCGGCAGTCGATGAAACGCGAAGAAACTCGTATTTTGCTTGTTTTTTTTTCTTTTTTTTTTTAAACGAGTGTCTTAGTCATTGAGATAGCGGTCGTTTAATGCGTAAAGTTGAAAGAAAGGGGGAACAAAGTCGGCTGCGCAGTTTTTATACTGGTGAAGTAATCGCAAATATTAGCGGAGAGATTATTTTTAATGCGCCGCTTATCTCGTACATCTGGTAATTAAGAAATGTGCGTGATTTTACAATATAAGATTCGAAATGACCATTAACCCTTTCAAAAATAGCACTAGAAACATACATTTACGATGAACTCGTATACGATTGTATTCGAAAAAAAACTCGTTCCGAAACCTGCTCATATTTCCTACATAGATTACAAAAAACTGAAAATGCTCTCGAAAAAGCGACGTCTTAAATCCTGCCTCGAAAGGGTCAAACGAAGTATACTCGCGACAACGAAAAACCGATTAGTCGATCGATCCGGCAAAAAACGCAATCGAGTCTCTCATCGTTTCGCCGGGCGATTTCTATATCAGCGCAAACTCGGCCTGCCTCTCTCGCCTTTTATCAAAATGCAAGCTTGGCGCGCCCCGGGAGTTGCGGATACGCGCAAAGAGCCGGGGCACTTAAGCCTCATCAGCGACGGAGTTAACGAAATTTCCAGGCGCGCAACTCGCTGAGCGGAAGAGGTTGAAAGGAGGGCTCGGTGCGCACGAGTCATCGATGCGCCTTAATTTAAAAGAAAGAGAGCGCCGGCGAACAATGTCCGACGACAATAAGAGGAACGAGAGAGAGAGAGAGGCAGCGGAGGGAAAAAAAGGAGGAAGGAGCTCAGAAAATAGAGGATCGCGCGCTCCTTCCTAAATGCGGCCGGAGTGTGATCTCATGCGGAAATGTCGAGCCCTTTCCCTCGGCGAGTCGGGGGGGCCCGGGGGCCGGCGCAGCGCGGAGCTCGGCGATCTCGATCGCTCGCTCGATTACCTCCGTGTATGCCCTCGTGTACGGACGCGCGTTGATCAAAAGGCAGGAAAGCCGTCCGAGAGAGAAGGAGAGTCCTTTGCAGTCCTTTCTCCGCGCGGCCGATTCGCCGGAGAACGCCACCGAGGCGCTTTTCACTTTCGATGCCTGCCCCCGCGACGATTGGAATCTAGGAGCCTGCGAGAGGCGAGCGAGGCGCCAAAGGACGAATTTGGAACGGTGCTCTCTTTTCGCCGAGGCACCGAGGAGACTGCTTTTAAACGCCGACGGCTTTTTTGCCGAAGGTCCGAGAGTGCGCAAAGTCCGCGGTCGACTGAAGACTGGGAGGGTGTGCGATCTGTTAAACGAGAATAAGGACCTTAGTTGTGGTTCGACGTTTTAAGATGTTAGGAGATAATTTAATATTATGTTTTTAGCAGGTTAGGCCTGGTAGCAGCGTGACCGATAAATCGCTAGAAACTTTCTAGATTTTGAAAATCTATATAACTAGTTTTTGGTGTAGTATATCTCGCTAATCTGATTTCTTCAAAAATATCGAAAAGAACAGGACTCTAAACTCATTTTTTAGTTTTAACAATTTCTTGAATTTGTATGAATTAAAGTTATTGAATTAAGCAAAAACAAATAATTACAGACATTTTTAATCAAGTGCAATTTTTTTTTATTGATTATACCTATTTTTTACAAATAATAAACTTAAACTATACACGGAGAAAAATTCTGCTAAAAATTACAATTAGTCAATCCTATTAATGTTCTCACAGACTGACATTGTTAGAAAAATTACAATAGTTTCTTTTAAAATTTAAAAGAAACTATTGTAATTTTTCTAACAATCATATCTGCAGTCTGTGAAAATATTAAGATTGACTATTATAATTTTTAGCAGAGAATTTTTCTCCGTGTACAAGTATTATATTTATTTGTATAAGAGTTAAATATCACAAATAATGTCACTTAGTGCTAACATTATGTTATATATTATTATGTTATCTGTAAACAAGTTGAAAATTAAAATACAATTAAAAATTTTGATAACTAGCAAATACCATAATAGATAAATTATATAATAATCATAATTTTTATTTGTAATTTAATTTTCAAATTATATACAGCATATTTCATTAATGTCTTTAATTATATAGAAAGATTAGTTAATTTTGATTCTTTTATTTCAAATAATGCGTTATACACTTAAAATCCTCTACAATTCTACATTGATTCTACCCTGGTAGAAAATTAACCAGTTAGGCTGGTTAACGTGTATTTTAAATGGAGCACTGTTTATCTAAAATGAATGTCTAAATTAAATAGAAACAATTGGAAAATCATTTTGAAAGATAAAATATCATTACACTGAAATATTCATAAGTATACATATTTAATTATTTGATAATGACAAAAAATAATAGCAATTTGTCGTTTTCAACTATAAAACAAACATAAGAATTGGCTAAAAACTGCTTAACATTTCTACATAGGTTCTAAATTTATCTAGAATCTAGAGTGGCTAGAACTCATCACCAATTTTCTACCAGGCTCTCTTTTAAATTCGCACGTCTCAAAGAAAAAGAATCACAACAACGAAATATCGAGAAGACAATTTCACCTCCACGACAGGTCCCCCAAACGCCGAAGACGTTTACGACGCACCGCGTCATCAGCGCTCATCCGTCATCGCGATGCACGGGGAGCCCTGCCCCCCCTCGAAATCCCTCTAACCACCATTTAATGAATCAGATCTCCATACCGGAATAGACTCCTCGGGCAGCTCTGTTGGAGTGTTAATATTTGTCACGGAACGAAAGAGCCCCGGATATATCCGTGTGTACAGAAAAGAACGGGCGCGATTGCGGGCAGGCCCCCCTTCCTCCGGCTCGTATACGAGACCCTAACCCACCGACCGGCTCTCTCTATACTCACTTTGACTCGTCTATTCATATTGTAATTACGCTCCGTTCGCCTCCTCTTACCGCCTCGTTCATCGCGTGTCTATTGGTCGCGCGTGAACTCTATATAAGATTAGCTCTCCGCTCACCGCCGGGCCATTCCACGATGAGTGATTGGAAAATTAGCCGGATTAGAGTGGGAAGGGGGGGGGAGAGACGCGAGGGGGCGTTTCCGAGGAAAGTGGAAATTTCGTAATTTTCCGCTCGCGACGCGGAAAATTGTCGAAAAATGCAACGGGCGGCTTTGACGGCGGGGGGAGGATTTTTTTGTTAAACAATATGCCCGAGTTTTAGGCGAGCGCGCGGCTCTCTCCCTCGTGAATGTGGGCGAACACACATTTTTCCGCGCGACTCTCTCCTCTCTGGCACGGAAAAAATGTGTTTCTTTAAAAAAAAAAAAAAAAAAAGAGAAGAAGAGAAGTGCGCTTGTTTGAAAAAAATGTTTTGTGCGCCCGCGGAAAAGAGGGTGACGTTTCTTTTGAAGAGGAAGGTATTTCGCGCGGAGGCCATTGCGAGCCTCCCTCTCTCTCTCTCTCTCTCTCTCCGGTGCAGCGCAGACTTTTGAATTTTTGTCTTAGAGATCCGGGCGAGATTGCAAGTATATCTCTTTGTGCGGGCCTGACGGTAAATGCGGCTTAATAATGCATTTTTCGGTTATAATGCAAATTAGAGCTAAGCGCGAGAGGCGAGATTGGAATCTTATCTCGCGAAATCGGCGAGATGTATATATACGCAGTCGGCCGAGTTTTCGGTGCAAAAGCTGCACACGCTGGCCGTAGTGTTTTGTTATCTCTGGTGCTTTAATTATTTTTCAAAAGAAGCCGATGACTGTTCCCCGGCGCTCCGAGTGTTTTAATCATCGGGGAGACAAAGACTTTGGGAGAAACGTTGCTTTTCCTCGAGGAATTATTAATGCCTTTGTAGATTAAATATCTGGGAAACGAATGCGAGTCTTTTTACGGGTGTATATTGAGTTTTTACGCCGCGGGAAGGAGAACGAATGGCTCTATCACGGATTTGTTTAACG
This sequence comes from Ormyrus nitidulus, assembly GCA_900474335.1. Classification (NCBI taxonomy): domain Eukaryota; kingdom Metazoa; phylum Arthropoda; class Insecta; order Hymenoptera; family Ormyridae; genus Ormyrus; species Ormyrus nitidulus. The sequence continues at coordinate 7,537 of UCOL01002262.1, forward strand.
GCAGAAATTCACTTGTCGATTTATCGCTTCGTCAATATTTACACGCCCGATTTCTGTGTTTACTTATGTAAATCGAAATTTCTATAATAAGCCTGTAAAACTAGAAAATTAAATGAAAACTTTAATTTCCTCGATTTTTCGAAAAGGCCCCGGCCGATATTTATCACCTACTTACTTGGAATAAAAATCGATGAAACGTATGTACATAATATTTCACTATTTTAACATAACCCGTTTTGGCCTTTCGGCCGGGAAAAATGTCAAACGTTTTGCATATATCACACACACGCACACATAGATTTATACACGTAATCACCAACAAGAATCCTATAAAACGTTTCAGTTTGTAATTTAATAAATCGCGAGTGTAAAATTTAAATTTTTCAATATTGCCGAGAGGGAAAAAAAGTATTGAAACTCTCTCTGGCTAGAATATCCGTCAGTTTAATGCGGGAATAATAGAGTACCGCGCGATTTGACGAACGATATATATTTTTTAATAAACTTGTAGAGATAAAACGAATGGACAGCTGAATAATGTCACTTTTATGAAAAAAACGAGCCATTAATGCTAACAGTTTTGAAGTTTGTTCTAAAAAAAAAAAAAAAATTTCCCATCATAAAGCCACATAGTGAACGAAAACTGTTAAGCTTTTATAAAATATTTGCCCCGCAAATTACACCGCCACATCCACCTCCGTTCCGCATTATTTTAATAACGGAATAATATTGATCGAAGGAAAATTGCTTTTTTAATTAAATAAAATTTGCGCGCGGAAGGACGTGTACACCGCGGAAAATAAAAGCGCGAAAGCTCGTATAGTCGTGATGGCAGAGCTCCTCTCGGCGCGGTGAATGCACCGAAATTCAGGTCATAGATTAACATCGCCGGCTTTGGAAAGTGTTTTCCGGTAACAAAAAATGTAGTCCAAGCTCATACCTCCCCGTCAAAGGGGACGACGCGTCGTCGCTCTCTCCGAAAAATGATATTTATTTTCGCGCGCGGGAATTGGAAAAGTTAAATGTCCCCCCCCCCCGCCGCAGCGGTGTGTTTGCTGCATTTTTCATTCGCGAAATTCACCGACGCCCTGCCGGTTACGACGCTCTGCTCTGCCGCGGTTTAATTTCTCTTCGGATTAGCGGCGCGTCACGTCAAAGATCGCAAAAAACGTACTTGGGCCCGCGGCCGATTTTCGAGCAAAGTGGGGGGCTAGGCGTGCACCGCGCGGCGGTGACTAATGGAATTCCGTTTCAAAGGATTGTAAAATAAAGCGCGCGTCCCGCGCGGCCGTTTCGGCAAATTAATCGGGCGAATTAAAGGCGAAAAGTACACCGTGCACTCGAGGCGCGAGGGATTTCGGAGCTCGAGCCTGCTTGGCGACACCGCGACGAGCAACGCCGCGAGAGAGAGAGAGAGAGAGAGAGAGAGAGACGCGAAACGCCGAATATGCGCTGTATAAAAGTGGCTCGCGCGGGATTTGGTTTTAATCCCGGCGAGGCGGCCTTAAAGCCGAGAGCGGCGGCTCTCTCTCCCCCCGTCGCGATTGAAAAAGTATTGTGTCGATTTAAATGTTGTTTACGAGGGGCTAAAAATTTTTTACGATAGCATGAAAAACGCCATTTGAGCGTAATTTGCAAAACTCCGAGGCGAGCCTCGTAAAAGCGCAATTAAGTATACAACATGCGATCGCTTTTACGACTGGAGAGAGAGAGAGAGAGATGGAGGGAGGGCCGAGAGAGAATGAAAAAAAGGACGAGAGGGTAAAAAATGCGCGATTAAAAGCGCAGTCTTCGAGGAAGCCAGGCTGATAAAGACAAAGGCCGCCCGTTCGCCGTCGCCGAAAACTCTCTCTCGCTCGGGCGCGGGAAAGAGCCGCTGCGAGCTACACACGGCGCGTAACTCTCCGGCGCGCGAATAATATCGGGCGAGCGAGCGAGAGGCTGCTCCTCTCTCTCTCTCTCTCGTCGAACGGTAGTTTCGCGGGGAGCGAGTCGCCAGAAATTCAATCCCGGGACATTCCTGCTATCTCTCAAGCTCGCGCGACACGGGCACATCGTCGTCGAGAGCGCGAGTATAGAGCGGCCCCGAGGAGGAGGAGGAGGAGGAGGAGGAGGAGGAGATAAAGAAAACGCGAGTCGCGCTGACGAACGAAAGAGCGGAGAGAGAGAGAGAGAGAGGTAAGAACGAGGCAAAGGCGGCGGACGGAAGGAGAGGAGGAGTGCGGAGAGGGAGCGAGAGAGAGAGAGAACGAAGGGACAGCCGTGCAGCGATCGTGAGCTCAAAAAGAAGGAACGAGCGAGAAAGAGAGAGAGAGGACGCCGAGAGAGGCAAAGGGCCAACGCGCGCTCCGAGCGCACCGAAGGGAGAAAGAGACGAGTCTCGCGCTGCCGAGGATCGAGCCGCGCATGCGCGCGCGTATTACACTTGACGGACTCGGCAAAAATCAATGACCCTTTCCCGCACACCCCCGTGCACACGGCCCACACCGCTTTCCGCGCCGATTTTCCGTTCGGCTATAACGTGGACAGCAGCGGCCGCTCCTCTATTATACCGAGCCGGAAAATACCAGGCTTTCCCGGGGCCCCGGTAGAACGTTACGGGGCCCCGTTCGGCGGAGAGGGGGCCCAGGTGAAAGGGGCGGCGCGCGGGCAGAGGAGAGGTGCGCGCTCGGGGCGCGCGAGCGTAAAACGGGCGTAGACGGCCGAATAGCGGTACGGATCGAGAGCTGGCTCGCGCAGGCAGGCAGGCAGGCAGGCAGGCAGCGATAGAAGCGAGTCGCGGGCGGAGAAGGGGGAGCCATAAAGCGAGAGAGCGAGAGAGAGAGAGAGAAAGAGAGCCGGGCAGGCAACCTCTCCGGATCGGCTTGGCGTACGTTGGCGGTCGGCTCGCCTCCTCAGTTCGTCTGGAAGCGCAGCCAAGGCAGGAGCGTCTCGCGCGCTGGACTGTGTGTGCCCCGAGTGTGCTCGTCTGCGACTGGAACACAGTGGCTGCGGAGAGGCGGCAGCGGCGTCCCTCAAAATATATATATATAACTTGACACGTCGGTCAAGACTTAGAGCCGCGCGTCGCGACGGTGGTGATATATTATTATATATATATATATATGTATTGAATTGCGGTGGGTGAATGTATATGATCAGTGCCAATAAATGATATGTATCTTTGACCGGCGCGAGAGAAAATCCGTCTGCTTTGTTTGGGTCGTTCGTTCGCGGGGACGACTTGTTGTGCGCGCGGCTACGGCAGCAGCGGCAGCAGCAGCAGCAGTGCGTGCGTTGTGCGGTGTGAGAGCTGGAGAGAGAGAGTCGAGAGAGAGGAGCGCAGCAGCAGCAGCAGCGGCAGCGAGTAGTGCTACGGGCTAAAATGGCGCTCGCGCCCGTCGGAGCACCTCTATCGACCCTGACAAATAACAATTCGCCTCGAGCCAGGAGGAGCGGGCAGCGACACTAAAAGAATACAATATCCTCCCCCGGGAGGCGCGCGCGCTCTCGTGTGTGTGCCAAGGCCAGTTTTTGCCAGCAGCTCTCGAGGAGAGCAGCAGCGACCACTACCACCGCTCTCTCGCTCCGACTCCTCCTCCTCCTCCTCCTGCTCGTCCAGTGTTCGCGTGCGGCAGCTGCGGCACAGCCGGGAAAAGCCCCGACAAGACGATCACACTGTCCAGCCGAGATTCGGGTAAGTCTTCTCCAAAGTTTTTGCGGCTTCACCTCTCTCTCTCTCTCTCTCTCTCTCGCTCGCTCGCTCTCCTGCACGGCGGAGAGAGTGGCTACACTGCGCTCGAGCGGCCGAGCGTGCAGGTGGAGAGAGAGCGAGAGAGAGAGAGAGAGAGGCGAGAGGGAGAAGCTTGAAAATAGGTTTCGCTAGCGAGCGAGCTTCTCTACTCTCGAGATGCAAACTTGTAAAATGCACTCCTCCTCCTCCTCCTGCCTGCCCGTCCGCCTGCTATATCCCCCTCTCGCGCCCCGTGGCTGTCTCTTTCTCGCGCTCCCTTTTTTACGCGCCCCTTCTCTTTCGGCGAGAGAGAGAGAGAGCCGTAAAACTTGGGTTTCGCCAAGATTGCCCTCAAAGCCGAACGATGGAATTTTTCCTCCGGCACGCGCGCCGAGGCAAACTTTTATCCGCGCCCGAGACCGAGAGAGAGAGAGAGAGTCGGAGAAAGGGAGGCCAGCTTTCCGCGAAAGGGGGAGCGTGCTTAGCCGCTAAACAAACGTCTTGATTAGCGGGTCGCGTCGATTTTCCGGAATCGGGTTGATTGATAAAACGGAGGGCTACGCGCTGAAAATAAACGAGATATTTTCACGGGGCTCTAAAATATTTAGTATTGTTTCGCTGGCCCGATAATCGCTCTGCTCTGCTCTCTCTCTCGCGGTTTACGTTTCCATTGTGCGGGGTTTCGATTATTGTTTTTCGCGCGCTAATTGCCCAGTACCTGGACGATAATAATATTCCGCTCGTTTTTGCCGCTCGTCGCGAACGACTTTGACGCTGTAAATGGGTTTATCGGCGGATTTCGGTGTGCTTTTTAATCCGTCCCCCACCGAGTTTATGTAATAATAAGCTCTCGTGTAGTAAAATGGACGAAGCGTTTTGTAATAATTCACGCTCCGCCTGCGAGCGATTTAATTTAATAATCAAATAATAAACATAATTTACGGGATCCGCGCGCAATGAGAGAGAGCTCCGGTTTATAATAAACTGTTTGGGGGGAAAAAGTCCCTCTCGGCGAACGATATCGCCTCTCGAGTTTAATTAAATGCGTTGTTTAATGGATTTTTCGGACATACCCGATTGTTCGTCTATTTGGTCATAGAGAAATTCGAGAGATAATTCCCGGCTGTCGAACGGAAACAATATTTTGAAAACATAATATTCATCCTGCATTACGATGTAAATTCGACGTCCGAAGGCTGGGAATTTCGTTAAAATTTCAGCCCCAATTCCCGCATTTTGTTTATAAACGTTGATTAAGCATCCGCTTTTTCCGTCCAGCCTCGCTCGTTGTTATATTATTTAATCCCCGTCAATCATCGACGTCTCGCCACCTCGTTCCCAAAATTATTCTCGCGCTCGAAAGAGTCGCCCTCAAACATTCGCTCCACCAACAGAGAGAGAGAGATTCTCGGGCAGCATCGCAAGACGATCAAAAGGCTGCTCCCGATGTTTACTCGGCGATCAAATATATATAGAGAGGAGCAGAGGGCCGGCGGAATTATTCGGTTAAAGGATAAATTCGAGGCGCGGCGCACGTACAGAAACGGGACGAGAGAGAGTCTACGTTTCTGAATAGCGGCAGCACGCGCCGCGCATGAAAACTGCAGAGACGCGAGAGAGAGAGAGAAAGATCCGGACAAGCGGTGCATTTTTCAGGCGCGCTCGCGTCTTCCCTCGCTTCCTCTCACAACTCGCACTTTCGGGGGGGAGGGCGGGGGGGAATCGATACACGGGGAGGAGGGCAAGTGGGTCAATAATTCGGGCCCGCGAAAATATTGCCAAATAGAGCGGAGAGCAGCAGCTCTCTCTCTCTCTCTCTCGCAAAAACGCGCTGCATAAGTAAACCCCGAGAGTCGGATGCGAGAGCGAGCGACGTATATTTGAGATCGGCTCCGCGCTCGGCGTACAAATATTTAGCCCCGGCAAACACGTCGTCGTATCCGCTCTCGGCTTCTTACGCCGAACTCGGACGATTTTCGGGGACCGGATTTACCAGCGAGGCGGAGAATTCCAATTACCACTCGGCTCGCGGAAAAACGGGAACCGGGTTAATCGTCGGAGCGTCCGAGTTGTACATACGTCGGCGTATTAACGCCGCGCGAGCGGCTTATCGCCGGCGGGGGGCTTATTTATGCGACTCGCGGGGAAAAATCCCGGGCGAAAAACACTCCACCCCGCTAAACTTTCAATTTACCGCCCTCGACCCGGGATAATTATCGGTTCGAGCAGAAAAAAAAGAGGAGCAGCGCGGAATATTAAAGAGCGTCGCTGTCGTCCTTGCTTCCCCGTGCGAGATTTTTCCTCCGGCTCGCGGAATCCGATTTGCCCGGCTGCCCCTTTGAGTGTCGGGGATTTCGGCGGGTGGTGTGGCTGCGCGCTCAAAGCGCGGAGCGTCGAGTGACTCGGACACTCGTATAATTGATTAGGCGGGCGCCGCGCGCCGGCCGGAGGAAAAGTGAATTTCCACGCTCTCCCGGCTGCGTGTACGTGCCTGGAATGCCGGGCGCCTCTCCGCGTCCGAATTCTTATACCCCGGCGGTGCGGTGCAATATCCGCGCGTCCGACGTCGCTCTCCGCGAGAGCACAATAAACGCGGCTCCCGCGACGCCTGCCGTAGACACAGACGCGGGCTTTCATTCTTAATGGCCGGCTTTCGTCGGGGCGACAGATAAGATCGGCGGCCGATAGCCGGGGCTCTCCTCTCTCTCTCTCTCTCTGTGCATCGGCGGCTGTGTGTATGTATGCGGTGTGCGCGTATAAATAGAAACGCAAGAAGCGCGGTAATTAGGGCTGCTTTTTCGTAAGCAATTTGCGCGCAGCTGCCGTAATCATACGCTTCCGTACGCGGAGAGTCTCGACGGAGAGAGAGAGAGAGAAGGACACGCCGCGAACGCCCGAGACAAAGAGGAGCTCGATCGGCCGCCGCCGCCGCCGAGCTGGAATGAGAGGAGGAGGAGGAGGAGGAGGAGGAGAGAGAGGAACAAGAAGAAGAAGAAGAAGAGGTTACCCGTTACGTTCTCCTACTTGTTTCCGAGGCTAAAACTCTTTTACCGAAACGCGCGCCGCGCAGCCAGCAGAGAGAGAGAAGGGAGATCTAGTCGATAAAAGCGCGCGACCGAGGCGCGTGCAGGTACCGTTAATGGAAAATAATATTTCGCGAGCGCCCGAGAGCGCTTTCCCCGTACGTTTCCCGCAGGACGGGGCACTTTGATTTTCATAATGCGCGTTCCGCCGCCGCGCCGAGAGCGTTTAATTCCCATCTTTTGTTAATGAGTCGCTCTACTCCTCGGGAGATATCTCGGCGGATACATCCCGCCGCGTTGGAGTATGTATGAAAAAAACGCCCTTTTTCTTAACGAATTCGTATATTCCACCGCGCGCGCACGCATTTCCGGAATGTATACCACCCTGCTTCCCCCGGTGGTTGCGCGCGGGGGGAAAACGGTCGATTAATTTAATTATAACGTCCAGCGTGCTCGCACAACTTTTCCCGGGAAATTCGGACACCAATTTTTCGCCATTGTGCGGGCACGTATTCGAGTCGAGAGTTTCTTTATTCCGGAGGATGGACGTATATGGGGGGGGATTAGTCGGCGCCTTGTTAATTCCGCCCTCCTCTCGCTTCTCGGCAAAAGAGTGCATGCCCGATTGTCTCCCTTTAATCAGACCGTCGGGCGTCGCGCTCGCTTTCCTATATTCGATACATCCCGTCCGGCGCGAAGAAAGGCTCCTGAATCTCGTATTCATAAGGATCCGGATGTACATCGGCGCGGCAGCAGATATATCAATGAGCGCGCGGCGCGCGGCTGAATAAGCGATTATTCGGCAGAGTATCAATTTTCCCGCTGGTCCATCTGCGCGACGCGACAAAAGAATTATATTCGCGACGCCGATATTTGCCCGGGAAATTTAATAGCGCTCTGCATGAGTAACTAGCTCCTCTTTTGAGAGAGATGGAGGGCTGCTTCGCGGTCGAGCGCACCTCGTCTCGCCGATAAGGGAGACGGAATATCGAGCTCTCCCCGCTAATAGATATATGCGAGGCTATTCGCCGTCGCCGACGAGTCCTTCGTCGGCTTTTATATTATTTAGCGCCGATTTTTCCGCGCGGAGAGCCTCGCGGAGAACCCGGGACATATATATTCTCCTCTCGTGTATATACGGACGAGGAAATTCTTGTCGCGGCCTCGAGATCTCAGATCTCGGCGCGATAAAGACGTAGATGCCTGGTTTTTTTCTCTTTCTTTTTTTTCTAAAGAAAAACAACGAGACACACTCGGTCCCGTTAAACGAGAAGGAGACGGAGAGCCGAACACGTTTGATTACACCTTTGTCCTTTGTCCGTACTTGGCGCGAGCATTCCCATAGCCCGCTAATCTAATTGCACCGGTCGCTCTACCTGTCCGTCATAAACCAGGCCTTCGACGTGGTCGAGAGAGTCGAAAAGCGCGCGAGTCCGTCCCCTATCGCACCGATCTCCCCGAAAAACACGAAACCTCGCTGCAGTACACCCCGAGATGCTTGTCGGGCAATAAACATCCCCGCACACCGAGAAAACGGAAAAGCATCGCGCGCGGCGCGCATTAATTTCCCGGGCGAAAAACTAGCCCCGCCCGAGTATATAGAAACAGAGAGAGAGAGAGAGAGAGGCCCCAGCCCGGAGATCAGATCTGGGCAGCTCGTGATTTGTCATTCAGGCCGCGCGGTATGCACAGCGCGCGACGACGACGATCCGGTTTCCTTTCTCCGCTCTCCGCGCGTATATATATATATATATGTATATCTGCCGGCCCATCTACAGGACACGGCAGCAGCGCGGAGACGCGACAGATAAGCCATCGTCCTCCTCCTCCTCCTCCGCTCCGCTCGCGGGACCCAGTCCAAGGTCACATTTTGACCTCGCTCTTCCTCCCAGAGAGAGAGAGAGAGAGTCGCGAGCGAGGAGGAGGCGCAGGTGGGGCCCTCGATAATCGCCCGCAGCCGGCCGCCGAAATTACTCGCGTCTCTTATCTCTCTCCCTCACGCGAGAGAGGCGCTTACTTTTTACCACCCCTTTCTCCCGGCATTTGTCACTCTGGCTGATCCCTTTGTCGCCGCGGCGTTGACTTACCGCCGCTCGTTTCTCTCGGCTTCCTGCGACGAGGTTATATACACGCCTCACCGCCGCCGCGGCGTCTCGAGGAATCGATATATATATATGAGCGCGAGCGCGGCCAACGTCCGCTTTCGGGGGATATATGTAACACGTAAGACTATCGAATCGCACTAGATACCCGGAGTCAGATAGCGGCTTGTAAAACAAATTATCATAATTTGCTATTTATTAGCGCGGCGCGGGCAGAGAGAGAGAACTCGTAAATTAACGGCGCGGGGTTGCGAAATCCGCGGCGGCGGCGGCAGCTCCTTTCCGGCGATTTAAGACGCCGGGCAAAAACAATGATATACCCATATTTCGCATTGGCGCAACTATATACCCGCGCGCCAATAAAACTCTAATCGCGTTTCCAGCGGGGTTAGAGAAAAAGACAGCGCGGTGGCAGCTTTACCGCCGCGGCGCTCGTTCATTATCTAATCTGCAATTTAGCTCCCCGCGCGCATTTGCAGGTTGCGCGGTGAACAGTATGACTCAATGGCGCGCGAGTCGCATGCAGTTCCCATAGCCGACATTGCGACAGTGCCGCTAAACGGGGCTAACGAAACGGCCGTCGCTTCTCCGCGTATCTCGCGGCTGCGATCTCTTTCGCGCGAATATACATCCAGCGCAGAAGGCCGCCGCCGCGTCGATTCGCGGGTCTAACGTATATATGCAATTACGCGGAGAGTGAGAGGCGCTATAGACACACGTACCCACCGCACTCCGCCCTTTCTGCCGTTTTCTCGATCGCTCTTTTTTCTTGCATCGATCGGTGAGCTGTGCTCGCGGGGCTCTACGCCGGATCATAACTTAGCCGCGAGCGTTGCGCAAAGAAGAGGGAGAGAGCGATTGATTCGTTCGCGGCCGAGGCGAGCGCGGTGTGCCAGCTTTGTATCGCCGAGCCGCTAACGAGCCCCGATGTATATATATATCCCCCTCGGAGGAGCAGAGCGCAATTTCGCCATCCGAGGAGGATATCGCGTCGAGCTCGGGATCAGCGGCGCGTTACGCGGTGACTCCGCGGGCCGATCGGTTATACGTATGTAAAAAATCGGCGGATTCACGCGGAGCGTCGCCGGGGGAGCCACGTCCGTCTCTCGTACACTCGCAGCCGGCTAATGAGTTTCTTTTTTGCGCTCTGATTTCGGTCGGCCGCGCGAAACAGTGAGAGAGAGAGTAAGCGGAGAGCCGGCCGACTGCTCGGGTTTCATGGGAATGTACTTGTAAACACGCGCGATTCGCGGACGCGCACGCACACACGCACGCGCGGGGAGTAGCTCGCACGCGTATCGGCTTTTTGAGCTCTCGGTCCTTTTGCGCCGGGAGTGGGCGGCCGCCGCTTTCCGGTTTTCGGGGGCCCCATTGTCTCGGCGCTCTCTCTCCGCGGAGCGGCGCGGCCTGGCCGACTAGGAGGAAAGAGTCCCAATTCCGAGGAGACCCGCCGATTATTACGTTCGGCCGCTGCGCTCGAGGGCTGAATATCGCGTGCGTCGTCGGCGGCTCGCGTTTTTGCCCTCTCTCTCGGGGAGGGGAGCGCCGATTTATGACGGATATCTGCCGAAAGTATGTAGTGCAGGCCGCTAATGAAAACGGGAGAGATGGCCGCTCGAGATAGGCGCTGATTGTAAAACAGCGAGAGAGAGAGGGAGAGAAAGCGTGTCGCCCCGCGAGTTAGTTCGCGGGCGAGCGATAAATTATTTAATTTCATTACGAATTGTCAGCGCGCGGAGAGCTGATCGACAATTTAATCGCGTTTCATAATTGCTCCCGCTCTCGGCTAACGAAAGCCGCGTTAATAAGAAAACAAAGCGGCGGTGGCCCCGAAAGCGAGAGAGAGGCAGCGAAAATCGCGCTGCTCGGAATAAATCTAATGATATATCGGCAATTAAAACGCTCATTGGCCATCATCGGCGGCCGCGGTGTGGTTTTTCGCTTAGAACCATGAAAAAAAAGGGGGGAAAGGAAAGGGAGAAAGAAAGGAACATACACACGAGCCCGCAATGCCCGGGGACTCGATCGTGCCGTGGCTCTCTGATTTTCGGGCCTATTCAGCCGGAGAGCGCGCGGGACAAAGGGACACATTTTTTCGCGTCGTCGTCGTCGTCGTCCCCCCTCCCCCCCGGCGATCAAAGGAGGGCTTTCTTCCCGAGAGTGCAGCCGAGCGGACGCAGACGCGTGCGATCGAACGGGCCGAACGGGTTCCGCGTGCAGCGCGCCCCGGCCTCTCTGTGTACACGGATTAATTATTTCCTCGGCCGGCGGCAGTTTCTCTCTCTTTCTCTGCGAGGCGGAGAGGACCTCCGCTTTTCCTTTCCTCGGGGCGGGAGAGGGTCGCGGCTCCTCTGCTTTCCGTGCGTTTGAGGGTAGAAGCGGTTGCCGAGGAGCCGCGCGCTGTGAATCTCAATCGACGCTTCTCGTGTCGAGCATATCGAAAACGCAATAATCGCGGAGATCGTTATCCGTTCCTGCGGCTCTTCTCGGAAGGACGAGAGAGAGAGATGCGCCGCTCTCCGCGCGGCCGGAAAGGTCGGAGATTAAGAGCTCTCGCTTTTTTGAATACTAAAGCCCCGTTTTCCGAGGGGGGAGCGACGAGGCTTCAAAGGACGCGGGAAGGAGTGTGTTTTTCTGTTTATTAAGACGTGGATAGGTTTCTAACGCGCCGAGGGAACGGACGCAAACACGCGGAGTCGGGAAAAAGTGTATAATAGAACTTTTACGACTGCGTTTCGTAGCCGCGCGCTAATGCCGCCCAAACAAAGGCACGTCGAACCCTTTGAAAAGCGGCTCTTCCTGCGTCTCACACCCGTCCCGCATGCAGACACTATAAACCCGTAAATATCGGCGCGAGATAGCGCAATTCTCCCCCCGCGGTCGAATTAGACGCCTCGTAAACGAGCGGCGCACGAATGATTCGCCGCTCTCGCTTAATTAAATTAAGAAATTTCCGCGCGCGGAGAGTCGGGAGTTCGATAAGAATCGGCTCGCGTTCCCAGGGCAGAATGAGTCGACAATCGCGCGGGTCTCTCTCCTCGCTCGCGGCAAATAAATAAAACACACACCGAGAGCTCCTCCGTACGTATGTATACTTTCTCTCGAGCGTCGCGCAGGCTGCAGCGGCTAATAGCGCATTCCGCGCGCCGCCGCGCGGATATATCGCGCGCTCCGCAGCGGTGCGCGCACACCGTTAGAGAGGCGGCCGCCGCCGGGGCGCCTTTATCGCGGCGGCGGCATCGAAAAAGATTCGGGTCGAGGTTAATCGCGAGCGCGGCTCTCCGCACCTGCGAGGATTAATTTCTCTCTCTCTCTCTCCCTCGGCTCGCTTTTTCCGCTGCCGAGAACGCCGCGAATTTCGGTAACCGATGCACTTTCTCTCGCCGCAGCGGAGTCGGCTCTGCTCTCGGCTGCGTTTTCTCCCCGATTAAAGTCCATCGCGTTTTCGCGATGAGCTGCAGCGGCGGCAGAGAGGCTTCAAAGCCGCGGGATCGATTCGTTAATAATGCCCTTTGCCCTCCCCCCCGATAAGGGAGCAGCGCGAAATTTCGAATATGAATAATGCAGCCGTACGTAAACTCGGCGCGTATTCGAGCTCTCTCGCGGTATGGTAATTTTTGAAATAGAGCACACGCGCACACAGACGGAGAACAACGGCCCGTCTTTCGAAATTCCAGCGCGGAAATTATATTCCGTTCGGCTTTTCGAGAGGGGGGGGAGGGCCGTTTTTAAAAATAAATCCCGCTCGCGCGCGAGCGCAAATACTCCGCTAAATAAGTATATAAATTCGCGGGGGGAGCGGCGCGCGGCCGAATTTTCGCCACTTCCAGCCCTCGGTGATGTGCGGCGTGCAGTGCGGTACGCGATGCGCGAGAGAGCCGTGCTCTCCGCGCAAAAAGCCCCTGTTTTCATACCATCAATCTTGCAGAGAAAACTTTTGCATTCATTCCGGCGACTCTCCAAAGCTTTTTCTCCCGCTAAAAACTCGATCAATCCGCAGAGCGGCTGGAGAGGGAGGGGGAGGAGGGCTGGAACACAAACGCGCTCTCGGCGCTTTTTGCCGTCAGCTCTTTCTCTGTCTCTCTCGTCGGTCCGCGCGCCGCTCGCCTCGCCTCGCGTTTTTCACCATCGAAAATCACGATCTGCCTGGCGCGCGCGCGCGGCCTGTTTGCCGTTCTGCTTTCTTCGGGGGGCCTCTGGAATCCGAGTAAATCATCGCTCGTAATTTGCCAGTTGAAGGAGAAAACCTGCCTGCGTACACAGAGAGAGAGGAGATCGGGACGGGTTTTCACGGGGGCCGTGTTTGCACGGGATCGTCGGGGATGAGCCCTCTCTCGTGTGTCAACAAGGACCGGGGCTCCCGGTCTGCTGAAGAAAGGGAAGAAAAGCCCCGAGGAAAACAGGTATACGAAAGAGATGTACCTGGACGAGATAAGGAACGACGGCCGAGAGATCCAGCGCGCTCTCCTTTTATCGATTCATCGGGGCTGACAAAAAAATTCGGAGGAACTCACAATGCTCCCGGGGAGGAGAGACTATTCGCCGATGAAAACATAACTTTAGTGTGCCGCTGCAATTCCGCTCTCGAGGAAGTGCTCCAGAGAGAAGGAGGGAGAGGTGGAAAAATACTGAAATAAAACTGGGAAGTTTCGGGAAGAAAGTTATACTTCTCGAACTCGGGAGTGGTGTACAGTCCGCCCTGGAAGCGACTGTCAAAAAAGCGCCGGGGATTTTGATGGACTCGGCTGATAAGCGCCGACGGCACGACTTTGAAATTAATACACGAATTTCCCCCTTTGCCGAGGCCAACATAAAACGACCGTATTACGACGGCGGAAAGAGGGCGGTGACGCAAAATTTACGAGAGAGCCATCGAGCGGAAAAAGTCTCATTTACGATATAAAATAATCGACCAGGAGGACGACTCGGCTCTCTCGGCCGCCGTGAAAAGAGCCGCGAGCCGCGCCGAAAATAAGCCTTATCCTTTGAAAGTTTTTCCGAACACACACGCGCCAGCTGGCCTCGCGATTACAACCCGTGCGTATAGATATCCGTTTCGGGGGCTTAAATAATTCAGTGGCTCGCACGCGACAAAAAGACCCCGAGTTTATTACGGCAGGTTACGATTTCCACGGATGACGAGGGGAAAATGAGGGTTATAAATTGCATTCCCGAAGGAGAAGGGAGGGGGCCGCCGGATTTATGCGTGTGGAAGCTCGAAGGAGCTCTGCTCGCTGGTGTGTGCGCGAGCGCGCGCCTTTTTCCGAAATAAATTTATGGGCCTTTTATCGTCGGGCTTTGTCGCTCGCACTCCAACTGCCGCCAAAGTCTGAGAGACTCCTTTTTTCCACGAAAGTAAAAATAACGCGGCCGCGCGGCGCTTTGTATCGACTCCTCTGTCTCTCTCTCTCCTTGCGGCTTCTAAATCGAGGGCCCCCGAAAATCCTAACGGCAGCCAGAGAGAGAGAGAGATAAAAGCCCATCCAGAGGTAATAAGCCCTTCGGGAGAGAAAAAAACGCCACTCCTGGAAGAGCCTCGGGTCTCTCTCTCTCTCTCACAATCAACGGGAAGTAAAGGATTTCGTCGCGGCTTTTTTGCGGCCGCCGCGGCGCGGAGCTCTCTTTTTCTTGTCAACACATCCGGCGGAGGAAGCAGCGCGCCGCCGCCGCGTCTTTGGGCCGGCGCCATTATCGGGATCGCCTGGCAAAAAGTCTGTTCCGACGGTGCATCGGCCTAGAACAAACGGCCCTGGAACGACTCGACTAGACGAATCGGCGGTAGTCCGTTTTTCCCATTGTTCGTCCCTCCTTCGAGAGAGAGGCAGCAGCAGCTCCTCGGCGTCGAACCGTTGCTGCCTATTGTCCCGCGGAAAAATTGAAAGGGAGCCTCGTCGGATATGGCCGCGAGCCCCGCGATACTCGCCGCCGCGGCAAAAAGCCGGAAGCGGGAGAAGAGAGAGAGGCGCTGTGTAAAAAATCGGGAGGCCCCGCCAAGTGTCTGGAAGAAAGCGGCTCGCTCTCTTTTTCGGGGGCATATATATACACAGTCGAGAGTCGAAGCGGCGATTTTTCGCGGATTTAATTAGAGCTAATGCCCTCCCTCCCGCTCTTATTCCATTCGCCCCGTCGAGTAATAAAAATAGATGAAGCGAAAATCCAATTTGTTCTTTAAAGCCACAATCAAGCGAAGAATTTTCCTCGTCGAGAGCGCCGGAAATTAAAGAGAAACTCGGGCTGAAAAGGTAAATAACAGCAACAACAAGCCCGCGGGAACAAAGAAAATGAAGGAGCGAGCGAGCTCTGCGCAGCGTGCCGGCAAATATGGGGATAGAGAGAAAAGCGAGGGACACGGAGAGGAAGAGAGAGAGAGAGGGATGAGGTATCGAGAAAACGAGAGAGGCGCTGCCGAGTCAAGCGAGAGAGAGAGAGAGAACAGAGGAGAGCCAGAGGCACAGGGATCGCCTCCCCCGGCCCGAGTTAACGCCTTTGCCCCAAATTTCACGGCGCTCCTGCCACGGATTTATGCACTCGCCTCTCGCGCGCATCGCCTTTTCCGCCTCCCTCCCTCTCTCTCCGCTCTTTTTCCGGGCTGGGAAAGATTTCCGCGCTAAAAAGTCGCTCTGCCCCCGGAAGCTTTGACAAACGAGCCCGGGACTGTATACCGCTGGCGAGAGTCTTTGTCGACGACACCTTTCCTCGATTTTCCCCGGCCGCCGCGCCGTGGGCATCAGCCGGCTCTGGAATTCGTCGGCGGCCTGCAGGGGCGGACGACACGGCGTGTGTATAGCCTCGGCGAGAGAGCGACGACTCGGGGCGGGAGACGACCGGTTTCCGATGCCTCCCCCCACCCCACCACCGCCGCCGCCTCTCTCTCACTGCCTTCGCCGCACACTGACCCATGAGAGCGCTAAGTGGCAGAATGCCATTGTGCGCGACACCTGGCCTGCGCGGGACACGCGGCGGATGGCTTTTCTCTCTCTCTCGGAAAGCACCGCGCTCTGTGTGCGCGCCTGGAAAAAGTGTCGCGCGACCGGCTAATTTCGGGGGCTTTTATTGCCCCGGCTGCTAAAGTCGGCATTGTAGCCGAGCGCGCGATTAATCGCCCGAGTTTTCTTATTGAATTATTTTCCGACTCGGCGGCGGCGGCAACTATTTCATTACGAACTTCGTCGAAATTGCTCGAAATTCATTATACGCCCGCGGAAAAGTTGGGAGCCGAGCGCTTAGGAGGCGGCGGCGCAGTTTTAAGCGCTTTCGAATGGGATGCAATAAACATCGAACGCGAGCAAGGCGCCCACCTTCTTTTTTTTCTCTTCCTCCTTCCTTTTCCCAACTGTGCGGGCCGCCCGGCTCGCGCGCTATTTTTAAACGAATCGTCGAAGCGGAGTTTAATTTACAAGTGGACAGGATGCTTCATAAAGCATTTTCTAAGAATGTAAGAGCGGATAACGGTGCGCCTTTTTTTTCGAAGCGCGCGCGCAATAAAATAAATCACCACTTATTACCCATTCATTATTTAAAAATAAAACCGTGTGTATACGCCTCGATGTATATCCCCGCCGCGCGGTTATCGGTGTGTAAGGCGGTTGTACGTGTTTATAATTTTATTGTCCGTTGTGCGCGGGGATTCATAGAAAAAGGCTTCCTTTCGCAACGCGCGGCCCCGTCTTTTCCACGCGATATATGCGCGCGGCGATTAAAATCACCAGGCGTAAATTGATAACCTTATTTCTCCGGCCCCCGGCCTCGACTCGGCCGTTTCGATTACGATTAGCCCCGTAAGTCAGCGCCGCGCGGATATATTCCTCATCGGCGCCCGATCCTCCGTCGAGATATGAAGCTCGTGACTCGGCCGGCAAGTGTCGAGGAAAAGCTTATATCAATATAAGGAGTTAAACAGAAAGAAAAGACGGTAAAAGAGAGAGGCGCGGCCGATTTCGCGGGAGGGTAGACAATGGAAGCAGCAGCGCCGCGGCGAGAAGGAGGGATCCGGTCCAATTTGTCGGCGAGCCCCGAAAATCGGCCGGCAATAATTCCCGGGTCCTCCTCGCGGTTCGGCGCTCTATTTAGATTAGCGCCGGCGCCGTTCGCGCGAGAAAAGGGCCTCATTAGCATAAGGCGGCCGTGAATGGAGGAGTCTCTCCCCCCGAAAGAGGCGCGAGGTGTGTGTGTTTGTGTGCTGCGGCTCCTTTTTTTTTTCTCTCTCTCTGCGGAGGGAGAGGCGCTTTCTACTAATGAGGCAACCACAGTCCGCCTTTGTTCCCCCGCAATTTCTACGCTCGACTTGGCTTTAAGCGAATATTTTCCAGGGCGCGCGGCGGCGACGACGCCGCGATTATTGACTCATCTTTTTCTCCGGAGCGAAGCGACGATATTCCGCCGCTGCAGCGGCGGCATTGTGTCTCCTCTAACGATCCGCGGAGAGAAACAACGGACTCCCCGCGCGCACACTGCAGCTGCGCCGCGCGCGTACTTCCGCCGCGCAGTCGGAGAAATTCTCCGGTTGGAAATCGAAAATGAGACAGAGAGAGAGAGAGAGAGGCGTAATAAGCGATCGTTACACTTACGGCGCTTTAAGTGGGACCGATAAGCCAGGAGCTTCGGAGAGAGAGAGAGAGAGAGATGAAAGGAAAGAACACGCGTCCACTTATCTGGCGTAATGTACGCCGGGCCGCTCTTAAACTATCCAGTATCTACGAGGTCCGTCCTCCCCCCCCCCCCTCCCACGGCGTTCACTTTATTTCTATGCATACATTAGGAGATAGATACTCGCCGCTCGCGCGTAATTTTATCCTCGCGAGCTTGTGCTCTCCTTCTTTTCTCGCTTTCTCGCATTTGCATTTTAAATTAACGCATAAACATGCTTTATATGCATTTCCGAGTGCGCGCGCATACTTTTATTCACAATCTGGAAGTATAAGCAGTCAAAACGGCCGGGGATTTGAATTTCAAACCTGACCCCCCTCCTCTCGAGGGGGGGCTAATTATTTAAATGCGATTCCCTTTCTAGTTCGATGTATTCCTGTTAATTATCGAACGCTCCCCGTAGATGCTCATCTAGCATTCAATTAACAGAAGGCATCGATGTTCGGAAGCGATCCTTATCTCTCCCCCTCCTCCGCCCCGCGCGGAAAGTAACGAGGCTCTCTCTCCTCGCCGCTTTGTGCTCTCTATCTCTCTCTCGGGCCAATAAAATTATCGCCTCCTCCCGCCGGCAATTAGACGCGCGCGCGCACTCGAATATACGCGGTGCATTATGGATATGTATATCCCGGGGTGTAGCGTGCAGTTCACGCGCTCGTAAAAGCCCGTCCTCCCGAAAAGTTTTTCTCGGAATCCGAGAGAATACAACCGCCGCCATTAATCTTGTTCGACTCCCTCTCTCTCCCTCTCTCTCTCTGCGGACTCGCTTGGAAATATATAAAACGGTTAATCGGCCCTCTCTCTCTCTCGTCCTCGCGAGATTGAGAAATCACGCGCTCTTGCCTATCGGTCGGCTACATTAGCCTTTGTAGATAGTGCTAAGTGCCCCCGGATATTTTCAGTCGATCTCGCATTATGGCGCCGCCGCCGCCGCCGGCAGCCCGAATAAATAATAAAAGCCCGCTGCTGCTGCCGACTGCGACTGCCGACTGGTGTGTCTTTCCTCGATCTCTCCGCTATTTCGCCTGCCTCTCTCTCTCTCTCTCTCTCTTCGCTCTGCACGCGTGACTCCGCTGAAAAGAGAGACACGGACAGGGACGAGAGAGTCGCGCGCGTCAGCTGGTTCTTCTCGTTTTTTTTTTCTTACCTTCTTTTCCTCCTTTTTCGCCTTTATTTCCAGCGCTCATTCCGGCTCACGTTCCGCTCTCGCCGAAATTTCACGGAGGCACGTCGGCGATCTCGGCGGCGGCGGGGGGGTTTTGCTTTTATTTAACTTTATTCCGATATTTGCGGTTTCCGGCTTAGGGCCCCGTAATGGAGGCGCGAGAGACTTTGTTCGAATCGATATAATGGATTACGAACCGGGACGCGGAGGGGGGTTAATACTTTTTTTCGCGCGAGGTGCACATATATACACGGAGAGCTTTTAGCGGCGGGCTAAAAATTGCGGATTATTTTCCAAAGGAAAATTCTGCAGCCCCGCGCTGATGTTTATACGATCGGATTTATGGCTCGCAAGTTATTGTTATCGATTGCCGTGCCGGGGAATTACTTGATTTTATAGCGAGAGCCGCCGCCGCCGCCGCCGAGCTCTTTTAGCTCTCTCTCGGCTAAAAAGCGAGAGAGAGAGAGAGAGAGATGTATATCGCGAGATTGAAAAAATATTGACGAGTTTTGCGCGCGGCGCGCCGCTCCGCCTTTCGGAATATACGGTATTATCTCGCTCTCTCTCTGCGCGCGAAGCCCCCTCGAAAATCATTTCATGATCTATTAGCGGAGCCGCTCTTTTTCCCCCCCGACAAAGTCTCTCGTTATATTCTTCTCCCTCTTCTCGCTCGCGGAGAGAAAGAGAGTCAAGCGGCGGTCGTCGCTCGATTTTTTTTCTCTTTACGTAATTTAATTACTTTCCTGCGGCGGCAGCAGCTTTCATTTGAGAAATGCAGGCAGGTGCGGACTTTATGTCTTCACCTGTCTGTAAGTGAGATTACGTCAGGCTCTCTCTCGCTCGTTTGCACTTATTCTAGCCGAGTCATCTCGTTAATGCATTTTAAAGCTAACAGTATAACCGCGGGCCGCTGTGCCCACCGCGAGTATAAAAACTCAAATGGAAAAAGGAGGCGGG
>UCOL01002263.1:0-27116 GCA_900474335.1 Ormyrus nitidulus
ACGTATATACGTGCATACTTACAAATATAAGTGTATAAATTCATCTCTAACGATCAGCACAATTATTTACAAAGAGTATTTTAAATTGCAGATTGTTTCAATCCTTCGATTTTAATTTTTACAGTTTTCCCTGTACGTACATTCCAATCTACATTGAGTCTGAAAGGGTTAAATCCATTTTCTTGGAACCTCGAATAAGATCCTCGAACGAAGCCTGTGTGACACTTGAGTGTTAAACTACTGTTGTTTTTTCACAAAATTAGGATTCAGCAATGGTTTTGTATTTTTTATTAATCTATTGATTTGAATTTTCCAAAAATAAAAGGTAAAATTTTAGTGCTTCGAAATGATAAAAATTAAAAATGCGCATTCCAACCTAATTATGCAAACGAGCGCATAAGACTGGCAGCGCAGCAGCAGCAGCAGCTCCCTTTTCCCATCCGCACACTCTCTCCTCAGAGTCGAGAGCGCAGAAGGATCAATCCAGTGGCGCGGAGGAGTGGCATAAGGCCTGATGGAAAGCTCGTCCCGGGGGAGCAGCAGTGCCGCCTGCATATCTCGCTCGTAAAAAAGGAAGGAGCCGGTGTTTTAGCGCTGCGAAAAAGCGTAATCAGATAGGACGAGAGATCCCGGCGGTATATATCCGCGAGGAGGAGCTGATATTCGCTTTCTGCGTTTTCCCCCCCGCAGCGGCGAACTCGCATATCACTGATGCACCGCTTGAGCATTCGAGTCTGAGGGGAGTTTAGCGCTGCGCGGATGACGCGAGCAGCTCTGGCTTGAGCCTCCTCGCGACTGGCCTCATCATTTTTAATGCCGACTTGGGAAGTTTTTGAGAGTAGTAGGTTACCCGACTTTTCACATATTACGGAAATGAATTTATTTTTATGAATTACAATCGGACGAATACTAGGTTTCAGTAGATTTTACGAAAAAATTCACAGGAGCACTATGCGGAGTGAGGCAAGGGCCTCGCGTTAAAGACTAATCCTCGGGAAACAGTTGGTCTTGCCTAGTGGGCGCGACGTTTAATTTCCGCGCGGCATCGATTTTCCTGCAATTTTCCAAGCGAGCTCGTGCGGCTTATATTCCGAAGACACAATGCGCCGCTTCGTTATCGCCTCCCAATCCCCTCGCCGATAAGAACTGGAACCGGCGAAGAGCGGCCTGGTAATGCGCAGCTCGAGCCCGATATAAATAGCCCCTGACGATAAGAGGAATTACAGGGAAGCAGGGACACGCGAGGAAATTCTAAAGCGAAAATGGGCAGAGGCTGTTTCGGAGAAATCAGCGGCTGCAGCCGAATTTTAACCTCTTCCAATTCGTTTCGGTTTCGGGAGCAAAGCTTTTTGAAAAAAGAATTTATTGTATGACAAGCAATAAATCAGTATTATAACATTTAAATACTAGTCATTTGATAACAGATTGTTAAATAAATACTACTTTCAATTATTTAATTAACAACCTCTATAGAGAAGAGCGTATTTTATTGTGCAGAAATAATATTGATGATTGGGTAACTAAATATGGTATGTCCATATCAGAAGTAATAACGAACTGGATATGGTCATAAGTTTATTTAATGATGAAATAATATTTCAATTTATATTATCAGAGTGCCGATAAAATAAATGGCGTAAATCATTCAACAATACTCTGTAAAGAATGGAAAATATTTATTATTTTGCAAATAATCTAATTAAAGTTTTATCTGTGAAATAAATTGTGAACTTTTTTACGGACGCGTAAATTTTCAAAAAACTTCCTAAGCCTTAGTCGCGAAAGTTTAGATTCCGATCCGAACTTTAAATTAACAATATATTTCCTGCAAAGTTTGACTATTTTTTCAAACTGCAATATATCGGAACTTTGGGTTTGTTGAAGCCAAAAATGGAGCGTAAAGAGTGTGACTAAGCGGGGGAAACTGAAGGGGTTCCGAGGTGATGAAAGCGGAGGAAAAAGGCAGGCTGGCAAGCGTGATTCATAGACAGATTCAGCGAGGAGGGAGAGAGAGAGAGAGAGAGAGAGAGAGAACGGAAAAGCGCATTATAAGAAAGAAAGCGCTGTTCGGCTCGGCGCCTCGAGGATTTCATTTCCTTCGATTGGCCGCGGCGTCGCTTGCGATTTTACGCCCCATTTGAAAAGTCACTTGGCGATAATTCCGAGTCCACTGCGTTCTGCCGCTCTCTTCCGCTTCCTTCGGCGCCGGTTTTTTGTTCCTAAAGACTTTTTTTGGCAACGGCGGCCGTCAATTGATCTAATTAGCTGAGGACTTTTCAAGTTTTAAGTGTCGAAGAGGAAAATTTTATCTTCTATAATGATCGTATTCTAGAAATTAAAAAAATTTTCACGGAACCCTCGTCTTAATGGTTTGAAAAAAATGGAAACTATGGGTAATTCTTTTTGCTTGCTTCTCTGGTGAAATGAAAAGAATAACAAGAAAGTTTGTCGTTAAAACGCGAGGCGCATCGATAAGTAAAGAGACCGCCTGCATTACTAACGCCTTAAATATTGCAGGTAGGCAACATAAATCAGGGCGCATTAGAGGGCTCGGCCACAAAACAGCGAAGAATTATGGAAAAGCAATCGTATTTCATTAATAATGCCTTAGCAGGGAGCGGTATAAAAAGCTAACGACCCCAAAGATTTTTTCCAATAAAAATGCTTGCTCCCGCGAGCGCCCTCGATAAATCACGCTCTCTCGAGCTCCCCGTATACGCGCAGACTCCATACAGCACAATAAATCTGAATATTACACGAGCGAACACATGCAGCGGCTGCGGGGGCACATTAACATTAATAACCAGGCCGCGACGCAATCATAAAGTCGGCGAAAGGCCTATAAATCCAGTCGCAGCCGCACCCTTGGAATTTTTATCTAAGGAGCGCGAAAATACGAGGCCTCGAAGCGAGGAACGATTGGCGAAAATTCATTCGAAAGTAATTTACAGGCTTTCATGTCGCTTGGCGAGGGGCGCCTCGGATGATACCCTCCTTGCTTCTTCGCGAGCACTGCCAGATTATATAGAGCGATTGGGGTAAGGGCGCCTAGAACAAAAATCAAATATTATTCCAATAGCATGCGCACACAAACTCCCCTCTAGAATCTGGTTATACAAGTTGCTAGAAATTATTGAAAGCGTATTATAGAATTTGTAAGGCAAAAATCAATAGAGCCTCTTCAGGGGGGAAAATTCCTTGGAAAGTAATTTGCAGGCCTTAATTTCGCGGCTCTCGCGCTCCCCCGTAAAATCGCGCGATAACGACTCGAGGGCGTTCGTTATGCTCAGTCTCGATAAGCGCGGCGCCTCGCGCGTGTTTAGGCGAGATCGGCAGATACCCCAGACCAGGTAAGAAGGGGGGCGTTGCGTGTCTGCCGTTTGCATTGTTAAGCGGATCATCGTGCGCCGATAGCGCCGCGGTTATCGGCCTGAGCGGAATAGTCGCCGAGTGCGAATTGCTGTCTGCCAGGGCCGATGTGGATGGGGGGTGCTTAACGGAATGAGTTGCCAGCCGGGCTGAACTCGAGTGCGTGATGCCAATCTTGGAGGATCGCCGTTCCATAACTTCATTTTCGCTGATCTCGCAGCCAGATTTGTTTATCAATTCCGGCTGAACCTAATGGAATTAAATCAATTCGTTGCTCGTTTGCTCGTACGTTAAAACGTGCAAATAATGCTCTGCGAATGGGAGGTCTGATGAAACTCGGACTTTTTCACTTAATATTGGGAGGGTAAAATAAAGCGAATCTTACACGAGCACGGGAATCGTTGAGAAAATCATAAAAGCTCTCAGCCCGGCAAATTCCCCGCCTCATCTGGCGTCCATCTGTCGTCCGGCCGCGAGCGTCGTAAAAATACTGGCGGGATTATATTCCTTGGAAGAAAACGGAGCGGCTCGCGTTCGGGAGAATTCCCCGCAGGGCTCGCGCGCAGATTATAACTGTCGACCCTCGTTATGACGGCCACGGCGGGCCCTCCGCTCTCTCTCCCTCTCTCTTTCTACTTATTATATACAAGGCGAGTCGTCCGGCGGCAAGTCCCCTGCGTCGAGTGCATGGCAGCAACGACCGCCGCGCGCAAAAAAACAATTTCTCGCGAGATGCGTCCGCGTGACCGAGTTATTATGGCTCGGAGAGAGAGCGATGATTAGACTTCTCGCTCTGGATATTTAGTGTTTGAATATTTGTAATTTATGTTATAGTTTTTTATATGGTTAGTTTAGTTATACATTTGTGCAGAAAATTTTATTAGAAAATGCATTTCACAGAACGAATTCCTTTCTTTTGTTTTACCAGAAAACTACTTCTACGAATTCTGTAAATAAAAATTCTCACATTTTACGACGCAACGCCTCTCATTCGTTTCGAATAAACATCCTCAAAACTACAGCCGTAACCTATGCAAATACTTATTCACACATCCATATCTGAAAACGCGGATCGAGCCCCCCAAAAGCTCCCTATAAAATACGCAGATACACGAGAAACAAATAGCTTCCGAGAAGGAGGAGGAAGAGAAAAATAAAGAGATTTCTTGGAAGATTATTATCGCGAACGTTAATGTCGGCATTTGTCAGCGGCGGCCTCGGGCGAATCACGAGCCTGCGGTCGACCGCAGGCGCGATGTCCCCTAATTCTGCGGGCGCGCGTTCTTTACGCGGCTTTTTATGCTCGCGCCGCATCGTAAACGTTTTGACGCGGTATTTAATTTGAGTAATACGTTTCGGCCGACCGCCAAAGAGCCGTTTTCATTTCCCCGCGAGCGACGAGTTTTTCATTTCGCGCCGCCGGCCGTTCTGATTACTGCTCTTGTTTTTTTAATATCGGCCAGTTTTTGTCTTGCGCTTTCGGGATTTCGATGCAATCGAGCGAGAGAGCATGTTTTTGCAAGTGCTATTATTATCTTTTGCCTTAAATACGATATAAAGTTTGAAAATTTATAATTTCATTTTTGAAAAATAGTATTGCAATCTTGGAAAACTTTTTTCCAAAATCTTCTACTTCAAGTAGTTGAAAAGTTTAAAATCTTTTTCATATATCTAAAGCGTTGATTTACGGTTGATCCTAAATTCCTACTAAAAGGTATTATTTTAATACTGGAAAGCGTTAATTATCTAAAAGTAAGGTACGGAAATAGAGTGGAAAGTTAAAGTGACCCAGAAAACTTTTAACATCTTTCTCGATGTCAAATAGAGCTACTTTAATTTTCGAATTCCTTTCCTGCAACTTCTTTCCTCAAATTTTTTAAACTTCTATTTTATAAGTAAATTATGCGAGATTATTACTTTTTCTTAACGCGCAAAATGAGTTAATAAAAAATGAATAAAATACTCTTTTATTTTCCAGGTAAGCAAAGGCGATCGATGCTGCTCAGTTTTTCCCTATTTCCCTCGAATCCGTCGGCGCATCAGGTACACGCATAAACTACAAATATCACATAACAATGATCGAAAAAATGACCTCCTTTGTTGGCGTGTTGCGTCCTACTCCCGCATTCCTCCGCTGAAATTTATACCAGAGTTCTCCTCGCGTATATGCATTATAACTTG
Source organism: Ormyrus nitidulus (assembly GCA_900474335.1). Lineage (NCBI taxonomy): Eukaryota > Metazoa > Arthropoda > Insecta > Hymenoptera > Ormyridae > Ormyrus > Ormyrus nitidulus. The sequence continues at coordinate 5,551 of UCOL01002263.1, forward strand.
GGCTCGAAAAGAAAGTCCCTGCGGCGCAATAAACGTCCCGCGGACCCTCCGCGGATTGCGTTCGTGACGTACGACTCGCGAAAAGCTCTCTCGCGACTGCCAGCGCGTCTCCCTCGTTTATGGGCGCGAGCTCGCAACAAAACGCCACTCTTTTGTCCCCCCCTTCTTGCCCTGAATTTTTCCTGCGCCGATGCTTTGTTTTTATTCCGCGCTCCGTCCCGCTTTTTTCCCGCGCGATTTTGACCTCCTTTGCCGCTTGCTGTTTTAGCCGAGCTCTCCTCCGTTTTTTGGAGGGGTTTCTAGCTGGATCGCGAGGAGAATCGAGTGGATCGGCAATTTATTCAGCTGCGCGCCGGAGTTTACTTGAATATTTACGGTTTGAAGAATATTTTTAGACTAGTATAAATTATTACGGCTTCTAGTGAAAAATATTTATCAAAACCAAGTGCCCATTAATTAGTCCGTTTAAAATATGTATCTTTGTAAATGATAATGAAGCAAATGAACCTCGACGTTTTTAATCCCGAAAGTATCTATAAATTGATTAAAGCGGCGATGTCTCATGAAGCCAAGCCAAAGAAAAACAAATGCAGTTGGCGCAGTAATCAAAAGCAGCCTCTCGGCAAAAAGATCGAAAAATACTCGTCAGAAGGTACTCCACGCTATCTTGCGTGAAAAATTGAAACAACGCTCCTCTCGCGCAGAAGCCCATTACTCGCTGCTCCCTCGAACTGCGAGCGATAAAAATATTTTGCCGCGAGTGACCCGCGCCCGTGAAATATACGGGTTGGAGCATCGTCGCGTCATACGAGGATTTATGCAGGCAACGCATCGGAGTCGCTGCGAGAATGCCCGTGCCATAATTTAGTCGAGGGAGAAAAAAGGGGGGGCAGCGGCAGCGGCGAAGTTTCTCCTTCTCTCGCGGCTTTCGCGCTTAAATTTGCCGAGCGGAAGGAAAACTCTTCGCGCTCGAGTTTGTCGTCCGCTCGTCGAGAAAATATGTATCTCCGCGAACTTTGGCACGCAAAGCCGCCACCGAGCTTTCATGCGTGCATGGATGCGTGCGTACGTATAACTTTGCCGTCTCTTTCGCTTTTTTTTTGCTTTATCCTTTTTTTGGAGGAGCCAGGCTCTCCTGCTAAAGTAAAAGCTGCCCCCTTGCCTGCCTTTGCGACAGCGTAAACGTCGAAACTTTTCCACGAATAAATGTATCTGTTTCCGGATGCAGTTATGATTAATGTATTGTTATTAAAATTACAGTTGGGACTTTTCATGACGTTTCTTCTTTAATGTTTCGACAGATTCATAATCATACTTCTTTTTCAAAAAAAAACTAGCTGCAGTATAAGTTGAGAAACCCGTAAAATGAAACTTTCCCATGTAAGCTCAAGGATTAAATTTTGTAATTGAAGCGTAATTTAAAGGTTAATTAGAAAAGGATTAGAAGTTTGTGTTGCGAAATCCAATCCGAATTTCGTTTAGCAATACAAACGATTTGTAACTACTTAAAAAGCATTTCTACAAATTTAAGCCCCGGAATACATTTGGGATTATTTGAATTCAGGTATATTTTCCAATAAGCGGAATAATCTACGGTATGTCGTGTAAAATTGTGCAGTATTAACTTACATTAATAAGGGATTACGCAGTATTACATTTACCTCATTATGAGCTTTAGGATTATATTATTTTTGCAAAATTGAATGAACAATAAATAAATACGATTAACTAACTTTATTATTTTATTCTAGGAATTAAAAATGAACCATTAACAATTTTCAATAACTTTTAATAATTCTGTGAAAACTGAAAATTATTCAAACAAGGATTGTATGTAAATATAACTCAAGTAAAAAACAATCGCTTTTTTAATTGCTGCTTTACTTTTTTAACTTTTTTTTATTGCTGTTATATTTTTTCTCAATTTAATTAAGATGTATTGTAAACACGCGAATTTACATAAAAATTGGTAAATTAATCTGGAATCAGAATTAACTACGTGCGAAAATTCAATGGTTATTTCGGTAAAAGGATTTTGCTCATTACGTTCGTGTAACTCAAATAAGAATTAATTTTTAACTAAAATTTAATTATCCTGTACCGTAATTGAAATACAAGAATTCGATAATTTTATCACTTGCAATAACGAACACCTTATTAAAGATAGCATTTTCAAATTAATAAAACAATTTTGAATTTTAATTTATTAAAGCTTATAAATCGAAGAAATGAATTTACAATAATTAATAATATTTTTCACAATCTCGTAGAACTCGACATCTGGGTCGAATTTCATTGAATAAAGCTTGTTTTTTTCGTTTTTGATGAGACTTCTAATTCAAAGAGTTTTTTTAACTTACATTTCTTTTTTTCTTGAAACATTGAAATGTCTATTGTCTGTCAATTATTATTAATTTCAAGAAGTAGGTCGATGATAAAATTATTTTCTAATAGAAGTATGTTTAATTGTTGTCATACGATAACAGGAGTAAAAATATACCTGTTATATTGTCATGAATCTGTATTAGCGCAGAGATAGCTTTTGACATTTTTCAACCGAGTTTGATATTTTTTGTTTTGTTTTTTGTGCAATTATTACACTTGGAATCCATGTAAAAATACATTGTTTTTAATAAAATACTTGGAATCCATTAAAAAATACATGGTTTTTAATAAAATATACCTTCAACGGAAATTCACTGAATAAATAAAGAAAAGCAATTAAAAAGGCATACTTTTTGCGCAAACACAAATCGATTTTAAAAAGTCTATTATTATGTACTCTTAAAAAACAACAAAACTGCTACAGTATACAATAGAGGATACACATACAGACTATATTGTTAACGAATTTTATTTAAAAAAAAATGTTATTTGCAAGAGAGTCGAACTGTAAATAATCGATGCACAAAGCGTGAGCCTAAACAGAGAAAAACGAATAACGAATGCGGTCCTTATTTCATCCAACAAGCGCCGGCACAATATCGACGCACCCGCGAATTTTAGAGCGGGCGGCGGCGCGGAGGTGACAGTTATCGCCATCCGAATCATAAACTCTCTCTCCCCCTCCCTTTGGAAAAAAGGCGGAATAGATGGAGCGCGCGAGCGAGCGCTGATTTAGGGATGGGCGCGCTGTTTACAAGCGCCAGCCCAGCTGTTCCCTCTTCCGTGGCGCTGAGCAGAGATCATTAGTCAAGCCCTCGAGCCTTGACGACTGCGCCGAAGATCTTGATCGAACGCTTCCCGGAGAATGATCCACCTGTCGGGTTATGCTTCATTTCGACGTCAAATAGGCCGTGTTCGTGTTCTCGTTACTGAATTTACTGACTTGCCCGTTTTGGGTTGCTATCGACCCCGATTTATTTTTTATACGAATGGGAGCATTAAAAATATGCATTATAAACTTACTCTTCAGTCGTGATGATCGAAATATGTTCTCTAATAAGATTTTTTTCTATTTTTAAACTTTGACTTGTAAAGCAAAGTGCTTGAAAATAATTTCTCTAATAATAACCCTTGCTTTCAAACATTTGTTAAAAATGCATCATTATACTTACTTATTATAAGATAAGATATTATCAGAGGATTTTAAAACTTAAAACAATTATATTTCCGTAAAAAGGTCTTACAAGACGTTCAAGTTTAAAATTAAAATTTCAAAGTTAAGCTTTTATAAATTATAAAACATGCCGCTGTAAAAAATTTAACAACCCACATATTTTTACTCATCCAACTACTAAAAGTAAACAAAGAGAATACCCTCTTTAAAGAAGAACTAGTTTAAACTAGCCAAAGTTGTAAACAGTTATTTTTACTACGCTTATAGCATTTACATACATTTTTCAGCGCATTACGTACCTCAAAGCCGCTACTTAACCTTTTTAAAAATTAACCAGATGACGCATGTAAATTTCTAAGGCGAGTCACTGAAAGGTAGCGAAGGGATTATTTAGGGGCGAAAAAGCAGTCGACTCACTTCCGTATTCGCTTCAAGAGCCGCGGCGTCCGATTCAGGCCGTAGATTACCGCGAATAACGATAAAAGTTAGCACATCCGCTATTAATTATCCGGGCCTCGGCCGCAAAACTCGCCTATAAATCTTGGCTAATTTGCATATCTCATTCGGCCTGTCATTATCAAAAGCATAAACGAGAGTGAGAGAATGGGAGTGGAAGAGGAGGCGGTGGCAGTCCAGACGGAGCGGCGTATGTTAATAATGCGGCTCCGGCCGAACCGAAGGCCTTTATGCGCTCCCGAGGGCCTTCGAACACGGGCCAATTTCGTTGACCCTCCCGACCGACCATTCGTTGTACTGAATCTTTTAGTCCGAGCCCCCACTTTTTCCCTGCCCTGTCTGTCCATCCCCTTTTTACAACAGTCCGGGTTAATTAAACCGTTAGATTCTAGTTAAGCTTTATTTTCGAATTTTCTGTCTGGCTGACGCATTCCCTAGCTTATTTTCGCCCTTTCCATCGCAGTCGCCATTAGTGAAGGAAGTTTGAACTAGGATGGATGGATTCAATTAACATCGTTTACGAGGTGTAGATTTCAAAGCTAAACACTTTGTAGTTGCATCGCAGCTTTCAGTTTTTCGAGCGCCGAGCCAAGTAAAATAATCCGAAAACCAGCAGCCTCGGAAAGAACAGCGAAACTAACGAGCCCACAAAACAAAACTCTCGAGCTTCGTATAATTTACAGCAATTACATTTCTCAGCGCATATTGTAAACTTTTCTCGGCTAGTAAACGAAATTGATAACGCAATATATCTGGGAAGGTAACAACGAGCGAAACAAAGAAATTACAGACAGCTGCGCGCCATTCATCTTTCTAACGCTTTTTCGCGAAATTCGCAGGCCTTCCTTTTATTTATACCGTCGGCCGGCATTAAACACGGAGGGGAGGGGGAGCCAATTAACGGCGCTGCCTGCGAAACAAAACGAAATTAGTAGGCCGCGCAAACAAGCGGCTCTCTTTTTTTTTGCGAAATCATCGCCGAATTCAAAACAAGCGATTCGCAATTTGCCTCCGAGTCATTAGGTCTGCGCCCGACGACAAATAAATAAAAGTTAACACGCCGCGTATTTTTCGGCCCTGCGCCTTTGCAAAATATAGCAATCAAAGCGTTTGCCAAATATTTTTACGCGTCCGAGCTCTTTATTTATTTTCGTGCTTATGCAACATTAATTTACGGACTGAACAGAGTAATTAAAGAACTGAATGCGTAATGTTCTTTCCGTGTAAAATTGAAATAAAACATTATTGATTTTGTTTTTAAATTAAATTTTAAAAGATATTTTGAATTCCGCAAAGTTTCTTGTAAGAATAATTTTGAAAGCCATTTCGAGTATTTGAAGACTATTTAGCTTTATAAAAAATATTTACGTATTTTCTCGGCAGTTGAAGGGTTCGTAGCAGGGTTTAGTCCATTGAAAGCCGTTTTCCCAGCGAATTATCTATCAATTTTCAAGGAAGCCCTGAAAAGACCCGTCCACTCTTTCGCATCCCTCCGAAGGACGGCCAGTCCTGAAGGGGTAAACCTACTCTCCATAACAGTAAATTCGTTCGGCGACCACGGGCCGCTCGCAAAGGGAGGCGCGCGTAATTGAGCGATAACGAAGCGCCGCTAAGCCCGGCGCCGCGTGTTTGCGAATTCGTTTCTCCGGCGACGGCTGATGACCGCTCCTGATCCGAGCGCCGTTTTCCCTGGCACGACTGCGAGCATGGAAATATCCACCGCTCTGTCAGTGTCATTTCGAGCTTTATTTGCATTCTGACCCTTCGAGCTGCTTTTTCTCCCGCCGCTGGCGGTCCTCGTGTTTTTCTCGGCCGGATTGCTGAAATTGGACGAGTCTCGCTTTTGAGATATTGCGCACCTTTTGATGTGTCTCGGAAAATAGAAAAGGATTTCGTAAAAGGCTCCAACGACGTATTATTGGTTTTAGAAGAATAAACGAAGAGTTAGAATGCAGATACGTAGAAAAACTGATTAATCTAAAAAATGATAAAAAAAAATATTAATAATAATTTCCCCAGGCTGAATGAGCAAGCTACTCGCTAATAATGAAGGGAAACTGAACCGATCCGTGCAATAAAGACGTAAAGGTAACGATCTCGGGACTTGAATAATTCGGAGCTTCGCGTTTTATCTTCGGCCGGCATCTCTCCGGGGCGCGTGCCGTCAGGCCATTACCAGTCCGGCGCGTATACATCAGCCGGAGGATTTCAATCGCGCGGCAGCTTCTTTTTCTGCAATTCCGTTTCGTTTCCTCTCAATCCCCCGGCCATCTCTCACTGCCGACGCTCGAGATTTACTGGACCGCCCGCCGCCCTGCGAAACTGCACCGACAGCCTCTTCTTGCGAGAGCTGCTCTTTGCGGTCTAACAATTTTTCGGTTATCGTCAATAATTTCGAAGGAGATCACTTTCGGATTTGTAAGGCGTCTGCATTTTATGGTGAATTATTTTTTAAATTCCCTTCCTCGATGAATATCGCTGGAAAACAATAACCGTTCTCTCATCGATTCTCTAGAAACTGGCAATTCAGAAAATTCAATGCTTTTTCACTCTGGAAAAAAGCATTTTGAAATCGGGATAACCCTGTACAATGGCATTGTAAAGCCCGTTTTGCAAAGGCTGACGTTCCACTTTCGGTCGCTCGGGCGAGACCGAAATAACTGCAATTAGGGAGATAGAAAAAGAGCGCCGCGGCGACTAGCGCAATTGCGATTACAGGAGCTATAAGAAGAAAATGGCCGTCTGGAAGTGGTAAGTTGGCTCTGCCAGAGTCAATCGAATCGTTGTTCGCAAATTAGTTTGTTCGCAAGTGCAAACTGTCTCTCTTTGTCTCTATCTCTTCTCCCTTCTTTCGATCCTCTTCACTCGATCCTATTCTTCCTTCGTGTTTCTACTTACTTTTTTGCCCCGTATCTCTGTCTTACTTTTTTCTGCTCTATTTAAACTCCTTTTTTAAGATATTACAATTACAATTTTAAAACAATTTTTATGTAAACAACTGTTTAATAGTTTTCTTTTATTTTAAACGTTCAGTTTTTAAATTTCAGATATTAGTTCTTCATAAAAATTGTATATAACGTCAAAACCGCTTTTATAAATTACTTGGACAATAAAAAAGACAAATATGTGCTCTAAGATATAAAAAGGCACTACACGATGAAGCACCAAACTCATAAATAGAATCACGTTCGTGCCTCCTGAATATTTTTGAAAATATTTAAACAATCCAGAAAGCATTTCTTAAGCGTATACCTTCGGTGTAGTAGATTTTCCGTGGCGCCTGACATGATTCATACCTGTACTACTTGGCATTTCGCGCACGCTAAGAGAATAACAATAACCTTCCCAGGGCCCTGGCAAAAAGACGCTTGAGAAACCGAAAGTTTTCAAAAGCTGCATTCAAAAAGAAAACGTTCCCAAGCTTAAATTCCAAAAATTTCTTAGCCCGCTCCGACAATCTCCGTCTGCGGAAGGGCGAAATAGGTTAACGTTTCAGCAATAAAAATCCGTTGAACGTCGACAGAAAAAATTTCCCTCTAAATCCTTTCCTTTCCTCCTCCTCGCCTCATTTTTCTCTCTCCCTTCGCAATCATAAGCCTTGAAGTTGTCAAGAGAGAGAGAGAGAGAGAGAGAGAGAGAGAGAGAGAGAGAGAGAGAGAGAGAAAGAGAGAGAGAGAGAGAGAGGAAGTCGAGTGCCAGCAGCAGCAGCTCTTGCTTTATCTCGCGACGCTTCGTTTATTAACGCGAGCTTCTTTTCTGCCGCTACCTTTTCGTCTTCTGGTGCTTCTTCCTTCTTTTTCATCTTGTTTGTATCGTGCACTCACCTTATTTCTTAACTTCTTTTCTACTTCCTCTGCTGCCGCATAATTCGCAGAATCTTTGATGTTGCGGCACAAAAAATCACGTTAATTCAAAAAGCATAATTACAAGCGATTTTACGTTTAAAATGTATAGCTCCTTCATTTCCTTGTTTCTCTGCTGTCGCAGCGCTTGGCTAAAACTCGTCTTCCGATTAATTATTCAATAAAAAATGTTCCTGGTGGCTTATTTTTGTCCAGCTATATTTTATGCAATACCCTGATTAGGGAAGGCAATTTGTAAATTTCGCGATTACTTTAATTAATTATAATTTTTATATAAGAAATTTGTTCTATGTAAAAAACGAGGAATCTTTAATAAAGTTTGCAATATAACAAGAACGAAATATCTCAAAGCGAAGAAAAATCAGGTATTTCAATGAAGAACGACCTCGAGTATTCCTTGCGATTCGAGGAATTTCCCATAATGCCGATCGGTTCACTCTTAAAAAATACATGAACAATTCAGATAAATCCAGCCGCTCGATAAATACCTGCGTCCGCGGATCTCGGAATAAAATAGAAGATCCGCCGGGCCGAAAACAAAAGCTGCGCGGTGCAAAAAGCCGCGAGACAAATGGCGCGAATAAAGCTCGAGCTTTTCCAATTTCCAGCGATGCGCAAAAGGCGCGTCCGGAATTCGATTAGACTGCGAGTCGCGAGTTTCTTATCCGACGGCCAATTCGAGGATTCCGTGGCCGCGAAACTTTTCTCCGTTCTTCTTGCGAATTTCGGCTGGACGCCGTCGCTGTTGTACTTTTGTAGAAAGGGAGTTTCGTGGATATTGACCGCCCATCTGTGGGAGGGGACAAGTTTCTCGAGTATGTGGAATCAATTAATGTTGCACGAAGAGGACATTAGTCAAAAGAAAGGGGGAAGGGAGGAAAGCTGCAGAAGAAGTCGATGTTATGGAAGGGAATTGAAATAAGTTTTTATTGGTTCGATGTCGAGCTGGTTTTGTGCTTTGCTTGAACGAAATTAGGATCTATTGATTCATATTCTAACTGGTATTTTACGCATTTACTTTAAGAACAATTAAATTAATTTTACTATATTAATAAATTATTTTTATAAATTGTTTTTTCAATCACTCGATGATGTAAACCTACTAAAATAACTTTGAAAGGATTAAGAAATCACAATCGTAGCTCTCGCTAACGACCTATCCGGAAGTAACCTCTGCCCCAAATGTCCAGACACAGCATCCAACAACCTCCGCCAAAATTAAAACTTTCTTACTCAGCAGACGGACAGCAGCAGCAGCAGCAGCAGCAGCAGTGCTGTTGCCAGAAAACTCGTTTGAAAAAATGAAAAACAAAAAGACTCGGGGCGTACCATCCAGTCGGGAAAGAAGCTGGCGCAGGAAATAATTCATTAATCCGGGGCCAGTTAGGTTTCGTTTGCTGGGTCGGCGGTGAAATCTGTCCGGGTCTCCTGTCGCAAATCCGATAATCCTTACGTGACATCCGCGTATCACAGCACGACATCCGGATAAAGCTAATCTTGCCGGCGATTTCGATGCTCCTTTTTGCGCCTGCCTTCTTCGCGTTCCGGCCGCTGTTTGTTTTTGCAAAGTCTGCCCCGATTGGTTTTCCAGCTTTGTCAACTTGCTCCTTTTAAGAGTTCGACTTGAGGATTTCTTGGGAATGTTATTTCTTTTGAGAAGGTGAAAGAGATTTTGAAGTAGGGTAGGGATTTTGAATTTATTTGAAATTAGCGTTCTTATTAGATTTGTGGTGAAAATTAGTTAGCTTAAACTTTTAATTTTTATTATTATTATTATTTTATTACGATTATTTACATTAGTTTCAGCAATATAGTTCAAATCAAATACAAAAAATTACTTTTCTTTGGTTGATAATTACCAGAAAAAATTCAATTCACTTGAAATTTGTATTTAATTTTCTTCTAAAGGAAGTGTGAAAAGATGACACCAGTTTAAAATCACCTTTTTGCTCTAGTATTGAATATTATATTTGATACGACTTGTACAAAGCTTGATTTAGCGTGAATTTTTCTTCAAGCTTGCGCGAAATCGAGCTTTGCGTATGGAGTTTCAAGAATTCTGTTTTTTAAAACTTTAAATATTCCAATACCAACATTTTTATTTAAATATTGTTTGCTGTTCATTAAATTTTAAAATGGACATATAAAAATAAAATAATATAAAAATAAATAATTAATTAAATATAAAATAGTTTTAAATTATGTTGTTGAAATCGATTGTTTTGAATTTCGGAGGTAATATTGGAACGATTTAGTTAGGAGGAAGCTAAGTGCCAATGAAATGGCAACAGTTTTTTTTTACATAAAAATCGAGTTTTATATGAAAAAATTGAACACTGCACAATTCCAAACCTCTATTAGAAAAGTTCGGAATCCAAGTAAAAAGTTTATCACTGGTTCAGCAACAACGCGGCCAGCGTCAAAAACTACAAGCCCGATAACATAAAACTAAAACCCGCTCTAAAGTCTACGAAAAAAAGTGTCCAGCTTCTCATCCGCGGAGCTAAAAACTCCTTATCGCGCTCTGGGCGCTACAAAATAATCGTGAGCATAAAAATGTTGACGATGATCAGAGACGGGGGGCACGCAGTGCCTCCCTCCTCCGCATGTATAAAATCCCGGCTGGGCTCATAAAAAGGTTTATTGCTGATAAAAATCCAACTACCTCTGGCTGGCGCTACTTTTGCCGATGCGTCGCAGCGGCTCCCAGTCCATATTCCGGCCGCGTCGTTACGGAACGTACGCGCGCCGCTCTCTGTTATTGTGTGCGGAATATCGCGCTTAAGCACGAAATTAAAGTGCGCTTTTTCGTTTGCATAATTTTTAGGCGCGGTCAGCGGCTTTTTTCGGCCGCTTTGCCGCTGATGGAATATGCCGCGTAAATGCTGCTTGCTTAATAGCGGCATGGGAGAGCAATGCTAATGACGCAGCTTTCTGCTCGCTGGAATCAGCCTGACTATTGATTTTTCCTGCTATTTGCAGTTGATGTGTCGATTAAGTTTTAATGCATTAAAAATGATAAAATGCAGATTTCATAAAAACATTAATAACGATAATTTGAATCGTAAATTTTAATTTTAATCTTCCAACTTTTTACGTCTACTTTGGTTAAAACTGGTACATTTCTCAAAATTGAAATTTTAAAAAATGGTCTTATTTCTAATAAGTAATTCAAAATTAATACCCCAAATGCATTTACTCACTATTTTCATCTCTTCTTTCATTAAGCCGGAGTGTAAGCAATTAATACTTTACCCTTCCATAATTTGCGCACTCAGGCAAATCATTGGCGAGCAAATTAATGGGCGTAGTGTACCCTTGCTATCGCTCAGTTTGCCGTTCGATTATCAGGACGCAAAGCCATCCAAATGCATCTATGATCCACGTACCGAGTCGTCAGACCGTGAAACCCAGTGCAAAGCTTTGTGCACAATCTATATTGAACTCGTTCTAAGAAAATGCACCAATTTTAATAGTTGCTTTCTATTCCCGTGGAATTATTGAAAAGAAAATAGTTCATTTGTCAAACGCCGAGTCATTTAATAATGTTAGATAGAAAAGTAAACTTGTGAAACGTACTTTTCATCAGAATAGCACTGCGATATTAAGATTTTTAATATCGCTTGTTGTAGGGAAGAGATTAATGTGCAGAAGGACAGCTTACAAACTTTTTACGATTATAGTATCTTCTTCCTTATTTACGACCCCAAGAAAGCCGCATAAATCTCAGATTTTGCCGGCAACACAAAAAAGCTCGGCGGGAACGCAGTTTTAATTACGGCGAAGCAATAAAAGCGCATCCCGTATAAAGAAAGGGACTCAGAAATCGCAAAGATAAATTAAAAAACGGCGAAGAAGCATCGGAAAAAGGAAAGCGCGCACGCGCAAGAGTCAAAGAGAAAAATCGCGAGAGCATAAGGAAGGAAAGGCAGAGAAAGTCGTCGCGCGTGATTAATAACGGCTTCCGATCGATTTGCACGGGGTCGATATACGCTTTGTTCCCTTTTGTCCGTCGCTCCTTTTTTCGCCGCGCGATTCAATTCCCGCAGGAACTTTGTTGGCCGCGCCAGCTTTGATATCGCGGCGATGATGGGAATTAATTTGCGCCCAAGTTTCGAGTTCTTTTGACGCTCTCGGCGAATATGCGTATTCATGCGGCTCGACTTATCGGTCCCTCTTCTCGATCTCTTTGTGAGAGGAGAGAATAGAGTTTTTCTAAGGCCAAGATTTCGAAGTTGGCGTCGGACTTTGGTGGGTGGAAAAAATTTGATTGAGATTTATGGCTTTGTGTCTCTGAACAATGTGCTTTTTCAATTGTTTGGCTTTGGATTTAAAGGACTTTTGTTTACAACTGTTTAGCTTACGTGCTTCCATTCCATTTTGTTGAAAACATCGATAAAGTGTCCATTTCAAACGAACAAAAAGGCGAATTTTTTTAAAAATAGAAAAAACCACTAAATTCTTTTACTTGTTTAAAAAAAATACACGAAATCCCGAAACACCTCCATCCACATCCAGGAAAAGCAATCAATCCGGTCACATTCGCAGCAGCAGCGACGCCGCGAGCAAGAAACAAACTAAATTCATCTTTTACGCGCATTCCTGCCCGCTGCTTCTTGCATGCCTCGCACTGATCGAAAGAAAGGAACGCCGAGCGTTCCGCAGCAACGACCGGCGTTCCGCTTCGAACTGCGAACAACTTCTCGGAGGGAGAAAGCGAGTCGTTCCAATAGTCCGTCGAGCCAATTGGCTAAAGCAATCCGACAAATCGATTCTACTCGTTCGTCGATGGCCGCCGCTCGCAAATTGCCTACATGAGGATTTAATTTTGTGGCTGCTCCGCGAGGAACAGCGAGCTTTTGCGGAAGAAAGGATTTTTTTTTGCAGTTTACGAGTTTTTAAGTGAGATTTTTTTAAATGCTATACTAGAAAAAAAAGTAATTAAATATCTGGCATTTTAGTGTCTACCTCAAAATTTGGTAAATAATTTTAAAAGTTTTGGTAATTAGTTTAAATAAAATTAGTTCGGATCGACTGAACCTACTTATTAAAGATATTTTCTGGCTTTAAATGTGCTTAAAAGTCTGAGTGAAAGCGTTAATTAAATGAGGCGTCGGTAAATGAAGGGAGCATGAAATTTGAAAGTTTTACTTACGTTAACGTGATAAAGAGAGTAATGTTACGACGCTGCTCTGGAACATAAATTTTTAATATCTTTCATTATAGCTCTCTTGCAAAAAGTAATGAAAGATCATAATCGTATGCTGAAATGATCCCTGTAATCTTGTATTAGATGATGATATTTTGAAAGAATTAAGCGCGCTTCACCTTCAAAATCTATTTGTATTTATCGATGGTCTTTTCAATTTCTGCTGTAAATCTGCTTGCCGAAAATTAATGTTCTGGGGTAGACAGATACACCATAAAGTTTAAGTATAAATAGAGCACTACTCGGTTCGCCCATCTTTCTCCCCATTCAATTTCAATGGACGAATGGCGGAAGCAAAGAAATGCAATATTTACGACTACCTCGTATACCTGACACATTCACGCGGGGTCGTGAACTTTTTACTCGTGTGTCTTCTTACGTTGCTTACTGCTTTCATTCATTTAACTTTTATTTGAAATTCCTTCAATAGACATCGCTTGATTTTACATTTTAGTGCGCTCTTCAAATTTACTGTACTCGCAATTAGAACCAAAATGCAAAGAAAATCTAAGCAAACAGTATTCATCTATTGTTTATAGATTAAAAAAGCATCCATCTCCAAATGAGAAAAATTCTAAAATTCAAAAAAGCTGGTCGCCTCGAAAAATTTTTTCTCCAGTCGTCTGTCGTAAGCATTCAGAGCCGGGCGCGCGCTTCCGCTGAAAAGAAAAAATCGTGCTCACGATCCGGCGCACACTCCAGGTCCTTTTTCTCCTTGGCATGAAGAAAGAGGGAGAGAGAGAGAAGGGGGGGGGGATAAAAGAGGAACAGCAGCAGCGGCAGCGGAGGCGAAAACGTCCGAAAGAGCCATCGAAGCCTCCTCTCGAGCTCACGAGTCTTCCTCCTCCTCTTCTTGGCGGACTTGCTTTTAGTTTATTGCCGGGGTGCTCCGGCCGCATACATATAACGACGTCGACGAGTAATGGCTCGACAAGTACGCGACTCCCGAGTGCGCGCTTCTCGCGCCGATGTAATAAACAAAATTACGGCCGCGTCTGCGGAGCCCCAGGAATTTCCACTGACGACGGCGAACCTTTTTTTTCCCGAGATAAGAAATTGTGATTAACGCGGGGGACCGGAATTTATCGGCCCCTGAATCATGTAAATTTAGGGGATTTGATTATTGGGGGCATTTTTTTTCGTTAGCTATCGGCTGACGCATAAATTAGGGCGGAGGAATGTGGCCTGAGTTATGAGGGCGATTAGCAGTAGTGAATGAATCGAATCAATATTTTTAAATTATGTACTTTTCGGAAACTGATATCCCATAAATTTTGAACCTCTCTTATTGATTTGCTCGTAAATAGTTTGTATCACTTAGCATCGGCGCAGCAAAGTAAGAAATAAGAACCGTCTCACTTGCAAAGTCTGACGATGTCGAGACACTGGACGTTAGAAGTCCGTGTGACTACGGCTCGCTCGGCAGAGTTCGTTAGGAGCCGAACGTTCGGCGGCCGCCTCAAGACTAAGCGCGCCGCGAGCGTAATTATACGGGGCTTAATTGTACAGAGCTCTGATTGCGAATTCGTAGAGCTGCTGAGGAAGACTGACAACCAATGCCCGATGTCCGGATTCCCGCGGTCGCAATTTTTGCGGCTTTGTTTTACGCGGTAGTGGGTTCAGCTTTTAAGAGCCGACAATGTATCTGTGTTCCAGTTAAAATTCTAGTCTAAACTAAATACCGCTTTTTCATCGAATAAGATAAATAATTCGATAAACGTTTAAAAACTTTATGAATTTTAGCTGCCTAATATGAATTGCTAAAAGTAGTGAAAACGTTATGTGGTCAGACGATTTGATTTATGGATATATTTTTATGCTTTACGTTGTAAAAAGATTAATTCATTATAGCAATAAACTGACGTGTTTTGCCGACGAAGACTTTACTAACATCTAACATCTAAAAATTTAGTGCCTGAAACAAACACGCGATTTCATCACGATATTCTATTTTTAGACTAGAATCACTGTATTATTCGAGAACAAAAGAAGAAACTTGACATCCCTCTATTCAATCGTTCGGCGAGCAGAAAAAAAGTTTATCATAACCTGGCAGCTCCCTGCAGCTTGGCTCACTCTCGAATCGTAAACTCCCCGCAAAACAGGCTGGCTCACAAAACGAATACGGGAATCCCGTAATGACAATAGGCGGGCCGTAAAAACACGTGGCGCGCGAGGGTATAAAGTTACGGGCGAAGAAAGAGGTCCTTTCATCCCGCGCGCACCCACGGATAAGAGAGAAACGATCGCGACACGTAGAAAAAAGCCAGCTGAAAGAAAGCAAGCGTGTGGGGGTTAATGGTGGGAGAGGACAGCACAAGTAGAGCAAGCGCTCGATCGGCTTTCTCCTGAAATCCGAAGCCGAGTAAATAACCGAGACGGGCTTGTTAGCTCGGATGAGGACGCCCAGTTTTGGGGGGTCAGGTGAGGAGTTCTTGGGGGAAATGACGAGGCAGCGGGGTTTACGAAGCAGGCGAATGATTTTACGAGGGGTGTTGCGCCGGAGCGACTGCTCGTGCTTTGGTTTGCGGATTTTTCTGGACTTCGTTCCTTGCTGTCGAATTCTTGCGAAAGACACGTTTTCGTTTCGAATGAAAGCTCGCAATTTTGTGGATTTTAATTTAGTAATGGAAATTATTTACAAACTACCACATACATCGCATTCTCGTTGTACAATTTGCAAAATCACAATTAATTTTCGGATGAAACAAGAAAACTCTTGGCGAAGTGGCAGCTGCATTTCCCCAATGAAGCGGCGGGGTTTTGAACTTTGGGCGACAAGCGTGAAAGTTGAGCGGCCGCAGCTATGCGAAGTGGTCGTCGCGTCAAACGCATTCCCGCAGCGGGCCGATCGCGAAAAGCTTTTGACTCCGGAAGCCGCGAGGCGCTGCGCGATTATTAATCGAATCGGGCTTCAATTAGTCGGCATAATTACGCGATGCGGAGGAATATCTTGGCGCCGCGACCGCAGCGGCCCTCGATTGCCTGCGGCTTTTCAATGACTGACCGAACAGGCTACTCCCGCCTAATTAATGCGAGAGGCGCTCCCGTCGGCGATTAAATGCAGCTCGACAGTCGCTGCCGTCGAGTGCTGATTTCATCAGCCGCCTCTCTTTTTCCAGTCAATGCTTGCTTCCGTTGGAAAATTTTCGTTGCTACGTTAATATAAATGAACTTTTCTAAACTGTCAACAACTAATTTTCTAGAAAAACGTGAAAAATATCTTATTTCCGCGAATGTATTAATTGAAAAGGAAGGAAAAATAAGCCTACAGGCAGGGATCGTGCGGCGCATCGACGCGGGGCCAGTCAATAACTGTCGCCAGCGAGAAAACACGTCTCAATCAAGCCGCACGGAGAGGCGGGCGCAAATGCAATACCGCGCGATCTCATTGCGGACGCGGCATTGGTATTCAGCGCGCGCGCGAGATCCGCGGAAATTTCGTCGCGTCCGGCGCGAACTTTGCCAGACGGCTGGAATCTTGCCTGCATTGACGGGACGCTCCGCCGGCCACTGGACCCAGCAGTTCTACTTTCGTCCTCGCGGTCATCGAATCTGCTTGGCGGCTGGGGGACGCTGCTTGTTTGATGGATAATTTCCTCGGCGGAATGTTAGCTTTCTTTTGCAAGCACTTTGAACTTTTATTTTAATCCGGCTATAATCGCTGGAGGCCCTACTAATTTCGAGGAGCGCATATTTCAATCGGTATTTTATTGAAGATAAAATGCGAATTTATTACCTCTTTATAGAAGCTGTCGTTATATGAAATAAAAGAGACATATAAAGTTCCAATCAAGACAGGAAGACTGTGAATATCAATTTAATGCTCGACTAAAATTAAATCTCCCATCAATTCGAGCGTTTAAAATTATACTCAAGTGTCTTCAAGACGATACTTTTCGCAAAACGAAATTACAAAGTATCGGGTAAACGATCCTCCGAACGCAAATTATTCAGGGGAAAATAGCACTAACGACATTACGTCCCACCTAATTAAGACATAATTTCTTAGAATATAGTCGGCAGATTATAAAAGGCAACTGTAAACGTTTGCCTTCGAAATTAAAGAGATTTGAGTCCTGCAGACGATGGAAGATGCAAACGTTCGAAAAAGAGACCGGCAAATGCTCAAAGAAGGAAAGAGAAGGCAGCGAGTGCTCCGCTGGAGGTTACTCAAAGCGCTTGGTATGAGTTTTTTTCTCGGTTACCGGCAGCAGCCCTAATTGCATTGTGTAATTAGCGCTCTTAGCAGGCGCAAGAGTGCGCAAGTGCATGCCCGTCGCTCTCCTCCGCGAGGTTTTTAGATTAACTTTGCTCCTGCAGCCTCTATTGCTAATTTTCCGGTAAATGTAAGCGTATTACTTCTTTTCCGTTAGGCTCCTTCCTTTTATAGGGTCTCGAGTCGATGTCGATTCTCACGATGATTATATTATTTTTTAATCGAATTGAATTATGGCAGGGGGACGTTTTTTTAATAAATTTTCATTCAGTTTATGATTCCGTTATTTTTCAATTTTTCCGTTAAAATGTTAACCGTTCTATCTACGGGCATCGTAAAGCAGAAAGGATGGGTAAAAGCATATTTCGAGTGTTTTCAAATTTCCATCCTCCCGTAATGGAGCCGCTACTTTGAATTTTGAAATTTTTCATCCAAAATTCGCATGCATCGACCTCGATAACACTTAGTTTCTAAAAGTAAATTTTACGGAAAGCCGATATTCCGTTAAAGTATAAATACATTATTCACACTCAATTGTTTAATTTGCAGCTCCAACAAGCTCTTTTTAATTTTATCGATCTCCACAATTTTATATTGGGTGCTTGATGTAACGTCGTGCTTATTAATATCAGGCTCAATTTTATAGGCAGAAAAAAGCAAAGCTATTTCTCCTGCAAACTCGACGGGTGAAAAGTTCCAGAGTGCAATAAAATAAGCGCTAAAAGATCGGAATAAAACTCTCTCCGTCGTACTTCCTCCTCTTTCGTGCGCTCATTTACCTTAATAATCAGGGCAAAGCGAATGTCAGGGCCACAAAGGACAAGGAAATTCCATGCTCCTGACCGTTGACCCAAGGAAGGCAGCGGTAGCCGCGTGTCTGCTGGTTCCATTCGTTTTTCTCGCTGCTATTACTGGACTTTTGCCGCCTCGGTTCTTTGTACTTTTTTCCCCTTTCTCGAATCAGCCTTGTCTCGGGCCCCTAATGAATTATTTCCGTCCGGAAGTCTCCCTCCCTCTCCTTTGCTCTCGGCGAGGAGAAAAAAAGGGAGGCGGGAGAGGTACGGCGCGGAGAGTAAGGAACAGAACTAAAAGTGAGAGGGGAAGAGGAAGCGAAGTTCCTCGCTTCGGCACTTAACGGAGTGAGCTTCTCGGGGGCTCGCCGACGAAAGTTCCTCCGAAGCTTTTCTTTCTTGGCTGCTCTCTGCGGTGAGTCGGAGAAGAGGAAAAGAGGCAGAGATCGCCTCGGGGGAGTCGGTGATATGAACGTTTATTCCGTACAGATGTTCGGGTTAAGGCGCGGGATTCGCTCAATTCTCGATACTTGTAAATACTTGATTTTTAAACTTGCAAATGAAGCTTGACAAGAAAAGTCTTCGTTATGGAAAAAAAATTTCAAAGAAACTCAGCAACAAGTAAAAAAATTCATTCGATTTAATAACCGAACAGTAAATAAATAAATAAATAAATAAATAAATAAATAATATATAGTAATATTTTGTCCTTCACTTCTAATCCAGTAAAAGATACTTTGAAAAGTTTTAATGATGGCCCATTTTCATGTCGGTTGAAAAAAGCGAATACATGATGACTCGAATTAGTGATAAAAATACAAAGCTTTTTGTATCCTTTATCCAACATCATTTCGCCCCGAACGCAAGCATTTTCGCATCAACGACTCGCATCGAACAAACGAAGGCTCGTACTTTGTGCGTCGGCCGAGAGATGAGAGGAACGGAGGGAGTAATCGGAACAAAAACATCCTTGGTTCGCAATAACAATCTTGAAACTGGGTCTTTGCACAAAGACCAACCACAAACTAAATATCAGCTAGACACTGCACTATGCCGGTAACTTTTCCACCGTAAACAGTCCTCTCGATAAATACGTGGAGCTCTTGGCTCGGACTTTGGTTCCCTTTTTCATTTTCCAAAGAATGAGACTATTTCAATTAAAGGGCGCCTTTGTGTTTTTTTTCTGTTTCAGAGCGCGACGGGAGTCAAACCACCTGGACGACAAAGGATAGCAATAACCTGGCGGATTCCGCGTACGGCTAAATGTCTTACTAAAGCTAGTAAGCTCGTCGGTGAAGGGTTGTAAAAGCAGTTTGTAACGCATAAACCAGGAACATTCCAAGTTTTGCACTTAAATAAGAGCCGCGAAAATTTTTTACGATAATCTCGCCAGCGGAACAACGAGCTTAATCGCGAAGCGCGCGGGTCTCTTATTTGCATCGTTGGCAGCTCGTTGGCGGCTCGCGAGTGATCAAACAAGTGTACATACGGAATTGACACGTACCGTCGCCGTCGTTGTCGCCGTCGTTGTCGGGAAGCGCTCGAGCTGCGGACGCAGATGCCGAAGATGTGGACGTTCAGAGAACTTTGAGCTCTTGAGGTAAGCGTTTCATCTCTTATTAAGATATTTCGAGGTTAAAGCACATTTAATGAGAATCATTTTAATTAAAATTTAATTTAATTAATGTTAAATGCAAATTGAAAGCTAAAAAAGTTAAACTCACGAATTTCTGCAGATGATTTTTTATAAAAAAACTGCTACGTTCAAGTATTCAAAATTTAAGCTGTCTACTTTAAATTACTTCACACTGAAACGTTACATGTTTGACGCGAAAAAAACTTGATTAAATTTACATAGATGGGTAAAAGCAACTAACAGGCTGCCTCTGCCTATTACAGATCGAGCTCGGAGTCGGAGGAAGGTAACAGGCCTCGTAACGAGCCTTAATTGAAAAGTGCCGGGAGTCAGCAGCTCGGCGCAAGGCAGGATTGCTTGTTAGAAGCCGAGCTCGCTTGCGGGGAAGATGATATTGAGACGACAGGGCCGCTGATTGAAAGGGAGAGAGGGGAGAGAAGCGTCGTAGCCGGCTGAGAGAGAGCTCGAGTGCTGCGGGTACATCGCGAGTGTGTGTGCGGGACAGAGCGAGAGAGCGGAAGGAAGGAAGAAGGAGAAGAGGGTGAGAAATGGCGCCGCGCTGGGGATTGTGGCGGCTGGGCGCCCTCGCGTTCCTGCTTGCCGCCCTGGCGCCGCTCCTCGCCAGATCGCAGATCACCTGGACGCCCATTTACGTCGGCGGCGAAAGTGAGTGGATTTCCCGCTTTATCGATCTTTTACTTTCCCCTGCCGCATTTTACACGCTGCATGCTTTTTCAATTTACCCGAGTTTTTGCCTTTTTTACCTTGCTAGCTTTTACTCTTTCTGCCTTTTACAGTATAATAGTTTTATAAATTTGCAATAAAACTTTGAAAGCCCCAAGCTCGGAGGTTTGCGAAGTGCGAACACCTCTTTTCCGCTGGCCGGGCAGAATGAACTTCGAATTTCGATGAGGGAGCAGAGCGGCGGTAGCGCCGCGAATTTGAGGTGGACGCGGCGGCCGCGACTCCAGTAACATCCACACGGACGGCACGGAAAATAGTCCGCGCGGCCGGTATTGGCTGCCGGCAATTAGCGTCAGGACCGCGGCTAACAATGCGTTAATTTCAGTCGTTAGCCTCGGCGCGAGATGAAATTCGCAATTAGATTTCGACATGAGCCGTCGGCGCTTCCACGGCTTGCGGCCGGTTTTGCGCTGCCTTCATGCGCCAATGGGATTCGCGGCTCATTCGGAGATCGAAATTGTTAAGTTTCACCGGCATGAGCCCATTCCAGCGTGATGCGAGGAGCAGACGTGAGATTGATTTTGCCGTTGGCTAATATCGCGTTCTCCAGGCTCTATTTAGTATTAAATTCGCTTGATGTCTTTAGAAAAAATTTCTTATACATGATACGATTGTTGAATTTAACTTTTTTGTTTAACAAAAAAATTGATTAACAAACATTTACCTTTGAAAAAAAAAAAATACAGATTTCTGCTGAAAAAGAATATTGGAAATTTAAAAATACAATACATCCTATGAATAATGAAGCGGAGCATTTTTCGAAAGCCGCGGAACGAATGCAAGCTCCGTTTGAAAATACCTGCCGTCCATGATTACGCTGTCATTCTTCAAATGAAAAAGCCCATTTCCCACGCGGAGCCATCGATTCTCTCCCTCTCTCTGGGCGGCGGAAAGGAAGCGCGGCAGGCCTCGCGGCGCCCAATCGTCCGGACGTGACAGCAGGCGCCACGACTACAAACGCAGCCGTACGCTCGCAATGTTTTGCTGTTCACACGCCGTTTAAAAAATCGACACCGACGGCGCCTCGGAATCGGCGCGTTTATTCGTCCGGCGCGCGCGAAAATGTTTGCAAAACCTTCTCCCCCCCCC
>UCOL01002264.1:0-27006 GCA_900474335.1 Ormyrus nitidulus
GAGACCAGGCGAAGTGCTTCATTAAGCGTCACAGAGAGTTGGGGTCCGTCGGTCCACCTCTCTTTCTTACACCGTGGGTCTAACGCTCGATTTTTCAAAATTTATAAGCTCATACCGAAAATCTAAAAAAAATCGACTTTTGTTTAATCACTTATAATTTTTAAACAGTTAATTGTAAAGTACTTTAACTTTCAGCATTTGAAAGGTGAGATCAAGTCCTATCGATTAAAAAAAATTTTGTCTAAAAATCTTTATTTGTTCCAAAGGTACGATTTCTGTGTATGATTTGAAATGCACGATCGTCTATACAACTTTCTAACAACAAATGGGGACTTTTCATGCCCTCGTTGACCAAAAGACGGTGTGTAACACGGGAAAAAAATGAGCTATTTTAGACTCGGGTGAGGTATGTTCAGCACTCGTCTCTGTCTCGGATGCCTTCAGCGCCCTCGACTTCGACTCGTGCTGAATACCTCACCTTGGCGAGAAATAGCTCATTTTCTCTTCTTGTTACAATGTACTATTTAACAAAGTCTTTATTCCACCAAGACTTTTAAAACGACCCCGGGGAGACCGGCCTTCGGCAGGGCTTACCGAGGCCTTCTTTCTCCTTTGGGGAAAAAAGACTTTGATAAAGGGACTTTGTTAACGACACTTTTAAAAAGTCCTCGGTAAGCCCCGCCTCCGGCGGGGCTTACCGAGGTCTTTTTAACAAAGTCTTTTTTTCCCGAAGGGGAAAACTTTGTTAAAGATACTTTTAAAAAGACCTCGATAAGCCCCGCCGGAGGGCTTACCGAAGTCCCCCGAAGGGGAAAAAAGACTTTGTCAAAGACACTTTTAAAAAGACCTCGGTAAGCCCCGCCGGAGGCGGAAAAAAGACTGTGTTAAAGACATTTTTCAAAAGACTCCGGTTTTTTCAGTGCAGACATGTTTACAGATACGAATCGATTGCGAATGACTTACCTCGATATCTTTAAGTTTTTGTTTCATTGCAGGATGGGCATCGGTTGCGAAGCTTTTGAAGGCATCCATAATCGGTCTGTAGCCGGTGCATCGACATAAATTACTAGCGAAAGAATTTTCTACCTCCTTCATGGTCAGTTTTACATTTTGCGTGAGGCTGTAAAAGAAGTCTTACAGTAGCTTCCTTTAAAAAAATCTATATTTATAAGGTTATTATGAACAACCTGTGCATATTCATCACCCATCCAGGTGAACAAAATCCGCACTGCGATCCATTCATATCAGCTAAAGCCGCTTGAAGCGTATGATAGCCTGTCTTTTTATTTCCTAGACCTTCTATCGTTGTAATTCTCCATCTTTATTTAACAAAAAAAGTTAATTAAAAATACTAACAAAATTATCCTAAAATATAATACAAATAGCTATCATCATTAATTTAATACCTTAAAATTCAAAAAATACAAATTAAAAAAAAAACGTGTCGTCATTTTAATTATCTTACGCAAATAATATTTCAACGAGCTCGTGTTACTTTTATTTCATTCTGTTAAATCACAAAGCGTATCGCACGCAGCATCAACAATAGCCTTGCGCCGCGGGGTGTGAAATTTTCTTCAACCAAACAATAGCATCAGACCTACCCATCGCAGATGAAAATTGGAACGAGGCACGAATTCACCGACACAATGCCGGCGTTCGTTTCTGCGGCGACGATGCAGGCGCCGCATCCTCCTTCGTGGCACATGGCTTTGGTTCCCTTCAGATTGGCCACCTCGCGAATGAAGGTGTTCAACGACGTACCGGCGGGCGTGTCTTTCGATACTGTCGGAGAGTTTTCGGGCTTTTTAGATTTGGAATTGCGAGGGTTGACTTTTTACGAAAGAGGATTGAAGGACAAACCTTTGTACATGACATTGTTAATTGTTACTTGAACTCCGGAATCGTCGTCCTCGATCAGCTTTAAATCGTTGAATCTAAAAATAGAGAGAGAGAGACGAGTGAATGGAATTTTGAAATAAAAATACAATGCTGACAACGACGGAGGAGTCGATGCGAGACTCATAAAAATACGAGTGTATTTCAATCGGTTTAGTTGAGGGCTTTAATAAATGTGCAGTGCAGTTCTGCGGAATAATTTAATCTAGGCTTATTTAATCATAGATTGTGACGCAAAAGGATATTTCTATTCGGATTAAAGAAGAGACTATACATTGTTAAGAAAATTGTTAGGTGCAAACTCGTTATCGAATGACTTTACTGCTTAACAAGCTCTAATAAGACATATCATTTTCTGTGAGTATACGTACAGAGTAATACTAAATTACTGCTCTATGTGAAAAAAGCGTAATTTTGTTTTTTTTTTTAAATTTATAATCTCGTTTAGATAGCTTTATTTTAAATAAAATTCAAAATTGATTAATGTATAAATAGTAAGTTTTTAACGTATTTTAAAGTTTTTCTAAATACTTTTTTCGTAAAAAGTGAACGGTGAATTACACGATGATGCACATCAACCTTTAACTGAAGTAGGGTCCACAATATCTGTTAGTGAAAGCGCAGTGAAAGTAAAATCCAGTTTCCGCATTACAAATGATAAAAAAGACTAAATAATTAAGCAATTGTAACATTGTAAATGTATACTTTATACAGGGAATTTTCACAAAAGTTCAAACTAAAGTGTCACTGGCATTACTACATCAAATTGCAAAAAAAATTTCAAGACTTACTGCTCCTCGCATTGCTGCGTACTCTCTCCTTGTCCCATTTCTAGATGCACAAAAACTTTTTACAATCCCGGCTTCTATGAAACAATTATCCGGCGCAGACGGTCTTCTCAATGATGCTGCGAGCGTTTTCTTCTCGAGTCCGCGACGAAACTCGCCGCAAAAATCACATTGAACTTACGCGGAGTTATCCCCTTCTACATGCAGAATGCAAATCCCTCTCTTGCAATTTTCCCCACTTGAAACGGCTGGAGCTCGAATTTGTCTTTCGCTGGCCGGACACGTGATCCTAGACGAGGCGCAACTGAAATTCATTGTCTTATTCGTATAAGCTCAATTTGTTTGCGCATCCAGCAAGTACGCGAGTCGCGTAACGCCAACTTGACAGTTTTTCACGATTAATATGCATTTGCTGCTGAGGACACTGTGCAGCTGGCTATGATTGTTGTTTGTAAATTTTGCTCTTGGTTGATTGTAATGACCTGCAGTAACAATAAAGAACGTTTCGAAAATCTATAGCTTGTGCGATAATAGTAAAATTATCAATGTATGCGTAATTTACTTGCCAAACACACGTTTATTTGACATCAGAGCTGAGCGTGGAAAATTAATCTTAAATTTTTATGGAGAAGTGATTGACGTGTATTCTATAATACAAGAAATTAAAAGTCTACTAAATCAAACGAATTCTCTAGATTTATTAGCAACTGCAAAAACTGGCATAACATAAGCTACAATGTTTTCTTTGTTCTTTATATATGT
This sequence comes from Ormyrus nitidulus, assembly GCA_900474335.1. Classification (NCBI taxonomy): domain Eukaryota; kingdom Metazoa; phylum Arthropoda; class Insecta; order Hymenoptera; family Ormyridae; genus Ormyrus; species Ormyrus nitidulus. The sequence continues at coordinate 3,450 of UCOL01002264.1, forward strand.
ATTGAATTCTAAAATCGACCAATTATTGTTAAAACAATGAGAATGGTATATTACATAATCTATATTTTTTGAAAATTAAAACAAATAAAATTATGGTTTACATCGGTGTAACTTTTTTGATATATTAAGAAATAATTTAAAAAGTAGAAAAGTATTTTTTTCATATCGACGTTTTGTGGTTTTTTCTAAATAGTTAAGACATTATCCCTACTTCTTACCAATTTGCTATTTGTATTAAAGTAAATAACGGTAAATAAAAATTCAAGATTTACTCATATTGGCACAACAGTTTATTTACTAATGCGGTAACCAGCAAAACAGCTTTCGAATTTATGTAATATACAGAGCATTAAAAAGATGTTCAAATACTTCACAACATTTTAATAATTATTACGAGACATTATACATTAATGTTTGATATATGCAGTAAAATGCAAAAAATAATAAGTACTGCAATAAATAATATTTTGCCTTAGAGCGTCATATTATCTCTACTAGTTAAACTTGCAAGTAATGTTTTTTCATTCGTGATCGGACCATCTAAAAATCGTTAAAATAAATGCTATTAAAAATATACAACTAAACAGTTATTTTAATAAATTAATACTTACTCATTTCATACCAAACATCGGAATCCCCTGCATCACTTCGAGCTGAATTAAGAGCATATCGAATGGCTACTGGTATCGAATAACTCAAAAGCAAGGAAGGTTCACCGGTTGCTTAAAAACGATTCAAACTATGAGTGCATAATTGTTTTTGATTTGTTTTACGATTTCTTATCTAATATTACCTTTTGAGCTTAAAATGCCGAGTTTATTTTTCGAGTTTCGTAAAAAGCTTACGCGGAAATCAATTGGAATGTCCTTGGCACCAGGAGGTTTGTAATTCTATAAGTTGAAAATCATTTATATTACTGCTATTATAGTAATATCAAATGTGTTAAAAATTACCCAAGTTCTATAATTAGTTAATGCTCCAGTACGCTCGTCATATTTTAACTCTTCAGATGTCCATAAGCCTAAACCCATTATAAAAGCACCTTGCACTTGGCCCATATCTACTTTTGGATTCAAACTTACGCCGGTATCTTCTAAAATATCAACTCTTTGTACAACGTGTTGTCCAGTTAACATGTCTACTTCTACTGATGAAACTACTGCTCCATGAATAGAATAAGGCAATGGCCTTCCACTAATTACTGGATAGAACCTGAATTCATTTTTAAATATTTTTAAAATTGTATGTACTTTTCAAAATTAAGGTTGATTGAAAAGGATTCAAATCGTCATAACGTTACGAATAATGCAATATTCGCCGATCGACAGCAATAACACTTCTATCAATCAATGAACAAAAATGTAAAAACACAAATTAAATATACAAGAGACTTCAGATATGTTCTGAAAAGTTTTCAGATAGGTTAATTCAATTTTACAGCTAACATATTATTTTAAATTTTTTATGAAAACTATATAGGTGTTCCCTTAGTTTTGAACTACACGAAGCGTATTTTTATAAATATTTAAAATAACTTACTGACGAGTTACAACCAGGTCTATTCCTATTTTGTATGCTTTATAAACTAATTCTTGCCAACTTTGCTTTTTCAGTATTGTTCTTGCCGGTTTCAATTTATCCAACAATTCCTCGCAAGCTAATTTAGTAGCTGCACAGCAGCAGTCACTCGCAGCGCTTGCTGCTGATACTTGTGCATTGGGCGAGACAAAATTATTCGTAGGTTTGATACTTATAAGATCGACGTCTATGCCGAGAACGTAAGCTGCTACTTGAGCGACCTGAAATTGAAACGTTTAAGAAAACTGCATTCATTTCATTTCATGTTGCTAGTGGAAAAAAATGTACTTTAGTGTTGATTCCTTGACCCATTTCAATACCAGCATGAGAAATAGAAACTGTACCGTCTCTACTGTATACTGATACCATCGAATAGTAAGGACTTAACGGTAGAAAATCAAACCTCATTGTCATTAACGAGATTCCTTGCTTTTTCCAGCGATTTTCCTAAAAAATAAATCGTTTAATTCGCGGAAAGCAATTAAAATGATTTTTAGAACGATAAATAACCTTGTTAAAGGTCTCGATAGCTTTTAGTCGATTTTCGTAATCGGAAGTCTTTTTGATTTCGTCGATCATTGATTCGACCGTACTTCTGTCACTTGAACTTAAGTTTGCAAGCCTAACGTCGATCGGGTCTTTTTTAACGACCCTCGCAATACGCTCCATTATATTTTCTATCATCGCCAATCCTTCGGAAGTTGCTAAAATCGCGAGTCGGGTGTAATGCAAGTTAACAGATCAGTATAAAAATGAAGTGAAATTACCAGGTGCTCGAACCCACGTAGCGCTAGTCAGATCTGTCCTGACGCTTCTTCCGGTAAAATGCCAAGTGGAACTGTCGTAAGAACCGCTGAATGATTCGTAAGCAAGTATATCCAGGACCTCGTTATGGGCGTTGCCTTGGTTGCTGTAATACTCGGTTTCCAGATATTGTATTTTGCCGTCGTCGTCGACACCCACTTCGTACTCTTGATATGCGGCGTTTCGTTTACCCATTAGTATCATCATTTCTTCAACGGTCATGACCAACCTAGTGGGTTTGTTGAGTTTCGTTGCTGCCAGTCCCGCTGCGCAGGCAATGATCGAAGGCCGGGAGCACTTGGATCCGTAAGAACCACCAAGTCTCCTCACTTGTATGTTGATCCTAATTTTTCAATATAATATAATAAGTATTTTAAGAAACTGCCTTTGCTGCACAAAGTGTATAATTACCTATTTTGCGGAATATCTAAACAACGGCTAACGTTGTAGTGTATATAGTCAACCCATTGAGTTGGAACGAAAATATCTAGCCCATCCTCAATAGGTACACAGAGACAACAATGGGGTTCTATTGTATAGTGGTACTGACTGTTAGATTCGGAAGAACCTTTAATTACGTGCTTTATTGAAGATCCTATAAATTAAAATGCAGTCGACGTTGTAAGCGAAATTGTTTATTTTATTTAAATCGTTAAGGCAAATGTTTTTATCTATGTATTAGTTTAAAAAAAAATTGTGTACATTTAACAAAAAAAACCGCATTAAATTTGATGAACTGATAAGAAAACTTTTAAACATTGACCTTAAACGTTTTATGTGTACGTTTAAAAAATGCGAACCTCGAGGTCTTAGTGCAGGTTTCTTAATAGATAGATGTAATCTATCAGCTTTTTCACTACTTTCCAGAACATCTTGAACTGTTAACAGGGGTTTCTTTTTCGGTCCGCTCACGTAGATTAATTTTACTTTTTTTATGGCATCGCGTGCTTCGTATTCAGAGCTCGCCACTAACACGCCGAACGGTTGACCCACATACGAAACTTCTTTATCTGCAAATAACTGCAAAAAATTGTGGGTATAAACAACTTCCTTCCAAGGTTAAAATCATATCGGTTAGAAAATAAAATTAAAACGAACGAAGTTGGAAAATAATACTTTTTATGACGCTATATTGTTTATCTTCACAAGGAAAATGGTAAATTATCAAAATATATTTTTTTACATAATAGTTCTGAGGTGGAAGTGATTAGATATTTCAGAATTTACCTGCTCATCGTCAAGTACAAATATTTGAGGTTTATCCTTATTTGTAAATAAATTGGTCCCAGGTACATCTTTGGCTGTATAAAAAGCAACCACGCCATCCATTTTCTACAAACGTTAATGAAACATTATTTTTAGTAATATATAAATATCGATTCGGCTTTATTTTACATAAAACTTTTACCAAAGCTTCAGCATATTCAATGGATTTTATAGTTCCAATAGATTCAGCTAATGCCAACACGCAAAATAATTCGTTGTCTTTTTGAGGTATATCATTGACATATTCAGCTTCGCCAGAAGTTTGATAAAGAGCTTCAAGTTTTGTTATTGGTTGATTTAGTGGCCATACACTTTTGTCTACATCATAATCTTCTTTTCCAGAAGAAATACCTCGTTCTAGCATGCTTCCTCCGCTTCTTTTTCTGCTCTCTATCAGATCAGGTTGTAAACTCAGAACGAACTGTAAATCATACACGATTATCAATTTTGCAGCACGTATAAATTGCGCGTCGTTTAAAGCAAATTTTTAATACTTTATAAAACAAGGCTTCGGCAAGCAATCTACGATATTCTGGTTTAGCATCTGGTAGAACGTTGTTCGGTTTTAATTCAGAACTTAAAATTTTCAAAGCTTGACTGACTACAGTTTTGTCAAGCAGATTTTTCCCGGTGAGATAATGTTCAGTTCTCGAAGCATGAAACTGGAATAAAATGACGAATATAAATAATTTGGCTTAACGTTTTTACAAAAACTATTGAAAAAATAAAACTAACGAAGTTTGGATTGATACCGCCAAAAATGATATTTGGCGTCTGAGCGACAGTATGTTTGTCGTTGAATTTAAAAAGAAAACCAGCGTTAACATCAGCATGAGCATTTTGAGCTCGAGGCATTATCTGAAAGTTAATAAGGTGAAATCAATAAAAATATAATATTTCTGAAGAATTAAACAAAATTACTTTGTATGATTTGTATGTATATCCAGCTAATTTATGCAATACTACGCTGTAAACCAATTTGTGATTCATGTCCAACTTCAAAAAATGCAATAGATTTAGTTTCAATTTTTTTGACTCAGATGTAACTAAAAAATATTTCATTATTAGTGCACGTTTTAAATTAATACTGTATTTAAACGAAATTTACGAACGAATGTGAATTTCCGCCCCTGACGATTCTAGAAGCAAGAATATATCCGAGGGAAACTCGCGATGCTCATGCTTCAACATCAAATTTCCGGCGATGGTTCCGATCTAAGGACAGTAAATTGTAAAAAAAAATATTGTTTGAACTTAATAAAACTTTATACGATTACTTTAAAATAATTACATTGCGCACGGAAACGTGGGCAACAAGATCTACATGATCCGCTAATTGTTTGAGATACTCAAAGCCAGAGTGTTCGGAAAACTTGTAAAGATTTTCTTTGAAAATTTCGAGAGGCACGCCGCCGCCGAATGTTAAAGAATCGTCTTCCTTGACGATTCTACTACGAAGATCGGACACGTCGTTGATGTCAATGTATAAATCTTTTTTGCTCATTCTATAAACACCTGAAGGATAATTTTTATTCAATTATTTAATAATTTCAATTATATAATAAACAATCAATTGTTGCTCACCATTTCCCGTATTTCCTCCATTTAATATGTACGATGAATTGGGAAATTGATTGAAAATAGTAAATATTTCGCCAACACTGTGGACCTTAAAAAAGTTGGCGTCCTTGAGTTTTAAATGAATTGCTCGAGGTTCATTTACGTTTATTGATTCAAAATCTTTAAGAATATTGTCATAAGCGTCGCACTGCTTTGCACATTTTATGTGTTCGTACGCATCCTGAAATTACGCATATCATGAATTTTCACAACTTACGCACTATAAAGAGACTAACAATCTTTGCAATTTTATTTTCATATAACTTTTTACTCGTACCTCAATGTCGTGAAAGCCTTCGGAATCTTTCGCAAATGACTGAAATGCATTTAAAATAGGCCTGTATCCAGTACACCGACAAATATTACTTCCAAAAGAATTTTCGATCTGATTTTTAGTTGTTTTATCGCCCGCTACAAGACTGCGATTAATCGATATAAATATTATAACAATTGTTAATCATTTTTTTATATTTCAATATTTACCAATACATATTCATAACCATTGCAGGTGAACAANAACCGCATTGTGATCCATTCATTTGCGCCAAAGTACTTTGCAAAGTGTTATAGCCCTCCACTTTACCTCCGATCCCTTCAATGGTTGTCACATCCCAGCTATAAATTATTTCGTTTAATAAAAGGCATTACGAGAAAACCAATTGATTAGCCATTGCTAAAAATATTACCCGTCGCACAAAAAAATTGGAACAAGACAAGAATTCACCGACAGCACTTGATCATTCACAGAAGCAGCCACAATGCATGCGCCGCATCCTCCCTCGAGGCACATATACTTCGTTCCTTTCAACTTAGCATGGTGACGTATAAAATAATTTAGAGACGTTTTCGGATGGAGATCCGTTGGGACTAATCCGAGTTATAATTATACATTAGTTATGATTATTTATGGTGACTGTGCACAGTATGAGGCGTACATAATGCTTAAAAATTAACTTACCTTGGTATTTTACTTTATTAATTGTTAATTCAACACTCTTTGACGGGTCGATTAGATTGTGAAAATCCGATTTCGGAATACTAAAGTTTTTCAAATTATTAGTTCACTATCAATGTATAGGTAGCTTTGATTTAAATAAATACGTATACTTACGTTTCTAAACTATTGGTTTGTCCCATTTTATCTAAATTAACTTCTTAAAAAGCAAAAATTTATAGTCTCTTACAAAAACTACTGCTTAAAGTTTTCTTTATATAATTTTGTAAAGGATATTTATCAGCTTAAAAAGACATTAGTGGAATGGTTTAAACAATAACGGTGCCTTGCAGAATAAGGTGATAAGTACTAACGTATTATTTGCAATTTTAATTCATTTTACAATTATATATTTTAACTTTGTATAAATTAATGTTATGTTTTTTTTTGATATGCTCTTATCCTTTATTTTATCTGAAATATTATCCGTCATTATTTAAAAATTTTTGTTAAAAAAGTATAATTTTTCTAGATAAGATATGTCAAAACTTTTAAAATAATAATTACTGTTCCAAATTTTTTATCAAAAATAAAAAAGAATAAAATTCAATAAAAAGAAAATTCGAAAAATCGTTTTTATAGCATAACAAAAAGTTAAAAAAGGTTTTCATGAAATATTAGTAAACATAAAATTACTGCTCAATGTTTAAAAAATAAACAAAATTTTAAATAGTAAAAGCAACGAGACTCTGGTAATTAACGAGAAATTACCAAATTTTAAAATAATATATCTATAAAAAATAATTTAAAGTTAACTTGTTAAGTTTCGGGATTTGTAATAGAAAACACTTCAGATTTGCTTGTTTCTTGTATGTAGATATATTTATATTTATTGCATACAAGTGTCATACAGGTTTTTTTATTCGCACATAAGTCCACGTGCGATAGAAGCTTTTTGCAGTTTTACCCTGCGATAGATAAGAATAGTTATACAGATATATAGTTTTTGTGCATAAACAAAATGTAAGATATTTTTTACACAATATATGTAACTTGATATCATTCTTCAAAGTTCCAGTTGTACCTGGAAAGTTTTTCTGAGTTTTAGTTTGTATGTTTTTATATAGAAAATGAACGTCTTTCATTACTTTGTAGCAGATTATTTTTTTATTTTTATGTTCGTCAATGTAATAATATTAAAAGCAAGTATAAATTTCTTCCTTTATAGAAGAAAAAAAAATTATTTTTACTATGTTTCTTTAACGCAGTTGATACAATATGTGTATGAGTGAAGCAACTTATAGTTAATACTAGAAACGCTTTTCTTTTAAAGTAATGAAAGTTGACCATTGTTTCAAGTTTAAATATTCATTTCTCACTTTGATTTTACGTGTATTTTAAAAAGTGTAAAGCATCATGTATGGTGTATAAAAATATACTTAAGAAAATCAACACACTAGTCGACCTTTCTTGACAAAATATATTTGTGGTACAGTGAAGACAGAAATTTTCTATGTTGAATAAATTGTCTACTAAAATAAGATTCGAGCAACTTTTTTTAAAAAATATAATCAGAAGCTCGAATCAGTTGCTTTTCGTACTCACTGTAGATTTAAAATATATTTCAAATACACGTGGATTCTAAGGCATGCTACAACTACTACAAAAAATATCGTAAGTATTTAAACTATTTTTTCTCTCTTCATTTAGTTAATATTGTACTTCATTCTTTATACAAAATTTAGTTTAACAATTTTCATAAAGTATAACAGGATGAAAAATAAAAACATTTTTTTCTGCGCTAAAGTACGGCATTCTTGTCACAAAATGTTCTCTTTCTTTATTGCCAGATATATTTCTGCACATTTAAATATAATCTATATAAAAGGATATTTAACTTTTGTTTTTGTGTGTACAAAACACTTTTTTAAAAGCTTGATAATTACTAATATAAACTACGATATATTTTGATCCAATTCCCATAAAATAATAAAAGAAAGTAGTAAATAAGTGATTAACTTTACTTAATAAACTTCATCATATCATTGTCATAAAAATTCTTGCTTCGATAAAATCATAATAGCAATATTAAAATCATCATGTTTAAAAGTATGCAGCAGCATTTAATCATAAGAAAAGTGATTAAACAATAATTTATATGCAGAAATTCTTCTGATATTAACAGTTCTGGATATTAGATAATCTATCGATCTTTAACTTCATATCTCGAAGAAAAATAAATCTATTTCATTCAACAAACACATAGTTTTTCATCGTCAACAGAAATGTAGATCATTTATTTTATTTCTGGGCTTCATGGAATTACAAGAGTCAATCCGACTGCAAGTAACAAAAAATATTCTAAACGCTTCATTTCACAGCAGTTCATCAAAGAGCAAATGCATAAAAGGCTCGTCCGAAAGAGCCTGAACGAAACGATACAATCAAAACATTCGGCTAACTCTCGTACGTTCAGAGACGCACTCACAAAGAGAGAAGAGACTAAAAATAGATAAGGAAAGATCTAGACGTCAGGAAAGTCAAAAGCTTAAAACGTTAGGTTTGACCTCTCTTTTGAGCGCCGAGCGCAACAGAGCATTGCGCATCGACGTCACGAGCTTCTCCAGTTCCTCGACCTTCATCTTCAGTATCCTGTTATCTTTTTCCAGCTCGACGGCTCGCCTGGCCATCTCTTGTTCTTTAGCCTTCTTATTCATCCTAGACTTCCTCGAGGCCTCGTTGTTCTTCTCACGTACCTCCCGGTAGCTGTCGTTATCGGAATCATCATCATCATCATCATCGAGTATGCGCTTCCGGCCCTTCCCTCGTCCAAAGCTGGTGGTAGTCGCACTGCTCGAGCTCGAGTTTACGCGCGTTCGTTTCTGCCTGGTTCGCCTTTCTATTGGAGGTGGGCTGTCAGGTTCCTCGAGTTTGACGATTGCGCGCAGCTGCCGCTGCGAGGTACGAGTTGCTATTGTCGTTTCTGAGTTCGTGGACGAGAACGGCGAGTTTTTCGGGCTTTCATGGGAGTAATCGGATTCTTGGATCCTCAGTGGGTCCAAAGGTAAGATGGTGGAGAGGCTGATGGGTTCGTAGGTTTTGGGCGAGACGACTGTGTGTGCTGATGAGTTAGACGGCAACCTCGGCAAACTGTTGACATCTGTCACTCGTGAGGAGTCTGTTGATACGCTATCGTTTGGTGATGGAATGTCGTCCTGAAATTTCATAGAGTAATTTGAATTCGTTCTATTGCACGTAAAAATCATTGTGAAATTTAAATTATTGTTTTTTTTATATATAATAAATATAGGAGTTGCTAACACGCGATAATATTGATTTAACTAGAATAATACCATAAAGTTTAAAATAGGAATGTGTGCAGTTATAATGTTAAAAACTTCTGCCATTTGAAATTAACGTGATATCAGTCTACTTACTTCGCATAAATAAGAAAGCAAATCAAATCCATTTGACGGATCGGCTTCAAAAGACCTAAACACATCTTGGCATTCTGACTTGGTATTCTGCTCCTCCTGCTTCAATTCCTCTTCTTGCTTCAGTTCCATGTCGGCCATGGCTGTTTGTTGATACACAGGCAAGCCGGTGGAGGCTGCTGTGATTCCCAATTCGCTGAGTTCTTTCCAAACGATACTACTATTGCTTTCCGCCGTAATTGTACTCTTCGCTTTCGCCGGCAAACTTATCCAGGCGTTGCTGCTGTTTTTGAAGTTACTTTCGATGGTGTTGCTGATGTTTTTGGCGTTTGTACTGTTGTTATTATTGTTCTGGTTAATGTTGTTGTAATATAACTGTTGCTGCTGCTGCTGCTGCTGTTGTGGCGGACCAGCCAATGGATAGGCATGGTCTCGTTGCGGCGGGACAACACACGTGGCCGGCTCCGGCCGACGTGCAATCACGATCGTGTCACCGCCGCTGAAGGTCTTCTTGTCGATCGCTTGCTGCATTAAACCCCTCGTCGCCCCTTCCGCTGCGGTTAAGACGTCGCTACCCTCAATTCTCGTACCTGTAAGTCAAATTTAAATTTAGTTACTGCTTACGAACTACTTTTCTCATTTAGAGAAACTTATTACTTTAGTATGTACTTTACATTTCTCTAGCGGCTTGTTTTTAAGTTATTACTTTTCTTCAATCTACAGAAAAAAAAGTTTGTTTTCAAATATATGCTCCTTTCACTGTTTACTCTATTTACAAATTAGGATTTGTATTAAATGTTAAATGAATTTTTGTTGAAAGTATGCAATATTTCAAAACCAATACGTAACTTAACGTTTCTTAGAATGAATATCTATTCTTAACTCAATTTCACCCGAATAAATGTTATTCAATCATCCCCCTCCAAATGTTAAGTTTGGCACATTAAACCAAGCTAGACTTTGATGCTAATATTCAGTGTTATTTTCATACTTCGTCGCATTATTTTATGTAAGTACTTTTACGTAATTATCATATTTATATCTAAATTTAAATTTCTTCAAAACAGTTTTTCTTACTTAACGAATTTTAAGATGTTACATTGACTGAAGCAAAAATTTACCCATACTCGACCCTTACAGAACCAATTCATTAAAATAAATGAATTATGCAACGAGCATTTAGCTTACGTCACATAGAAGGAAAAAGAAAAAGCTCACCTGTAAGCTTAGCTGCCATGGCGGATTCACCTGTACGAAAATCGCATCGGGCTTGTGCGCTGGCCATGCACCAGTCGCTCAAATCTTGAAAGTTTTCCTCCCAGATGGAGAAGTCCGTGTTTGCGGGCTCCTCGTCGGCCTTGGCCGGCACGGCGGTCGATGTTTGCAGGGGCTGGACGACCGCGCCGCAGGCAGGCTCGCGCGGAAACGTCCAGGGCTCGCGCATCAGCTCGGACTCCATCGTTGGACTCAGCAGGGGGATCGTCTCGACTTTCACCGGGGCGAAGAGATCTGCCTCCTGCTGCAGCTGCCTCGATCTCACGCCACGAGAAGCAGATGACTGGCGATGCTTTAGGCTGCATTTTTCTAATCCCTGAGGCACAGACGGCAACAATACGTCGCTTATTATTTCAATCGCTTTCCTTGGCTTCCTCTCGAGCATTTTTTTAAGGGATATTCTCGTTTTTTGGGACAGAAGCGATAGATTCACCGATTGATTCGATTGAAAATTACTTATGTGGGTAAGGGTCATTACTTGTTTGGGCAAGGAATAGACAAAATTTTAAGCAGTTGAAGATCTGTTTAAAGCTTTTTAATAATATAAAAAAAAAAAAAAAAAAAAATTAAAAATTAATTTTTAACGTTGCTTGATGGTGAATCTATCGATTGATATCAAAGGTATTGAGGAGAATATGTCAAAAATTTCGATAACTCCTTTATGTTACCACCAGGCAGTTTCCTTTTTATGTCACTGTTCTTTTTGTATATTGGTTATTGCAAGCTTTGTGATTCACTTTGTTTTGTATTTAGACGCTTTCAGTGTCACAGATTATGTCATCATAAATCATCAAGGTATGTCAAGCACGGGATATCTTATTTTCAGAGCAACATTGATCTTTTATCGTTTACGTATCCATGGATAGTTATTTTGAACTATGAAGTTCGTTTCAATTTTTAAATACCTTATATGACGTTTGCACCATTACTTTTTGCCTATAATGTAATGAACACAGAATGAGCACATTAGTAATTAACTTAATCAGTCTTATTATTACACTTACAGTAGAATATCATAGGTTCTTCTCAGTTAATTATTATGTAATGACATTCTTAACCAGTAACTTATTTTAATTTATAACATCGAAATCTACAGTGATGCTTTTAAATGATTTATATATTGTTTTCAAACAATATTATTGTTAATCGTTTGCCAGAAATTTTCAAGACTTAATCGTCTTATATAAGTTAACGGAAAACTGCCAACGAAGTTTAAATTCTTTTAACTTCATGATAGATTTAAATTGATTAAAAAAAAAGTCCATGAAATTTTCACTTTCGTTTAAAATCGAGTAATTTATCTTTAAAGAACAGAACTATATATTCAATCCCTGAATGCTCGTTTTTACATATTGTATTTTACGTATTTCATAATAATTTTTTAATTAAAACTAATGCTTACTTTAACTTCGACCCCGTGCTCAATTGAAATGTTGCTGGCCGTTTGGCGCTCGTAGACGGGAGGGATTTTGGATACCTGGGAAAAGATCACATTTCTATAAAATTTTTATAACAAATGAGAAGAAAGGGGGAAAGGATAAGGGCTGATTTTGTACTTTATTGTAGGAAAGCATTTTCAACGCTGCTTAGCTCTGAATGATTTTTGCAATTACAAGCCGACTAATAAATGAAAAGTGCATTTGATAAGAGCCGAGTTGTTATCAATTTCTCGCCTTACGTGTTCAACTATATTTGGTTTGATATCATCATAATAATCATTTAAACGCGGCGCTCGAGCAGTACATTTCATCATCATCGGTAGTTTTCATGTATAATTTAAATGTGCGCTAAATATGCGCGTACAAACGAGCCCACGAATAATTTAAACATCTGTTCTTTGACAGATCCCGAGCGGTAAACAACATGAAAGATTCGCATCAATGAAATATTTATCGAAGGTATGATATGGGCTATCTTCATCAAACCAATCGTTATTTATGAATATAATTAATGAACTTGTAAAAGAAATAAAGTTAATATTTTTGCAGAATAGGAAGGAGTGAAATGGCCCAATCGTCGTCTAAAAAAACAACTGTGTTGGTTTTTGTCTTCTTCCTGTTTTGTCAACGTTTCGGACACTTGTATTGTTTTATTGAACAGCGATTTGACCATTTCGTTCCTTTTTATATATCCTGTACTAAATCACTGAGCTGTCATTAGAGTCACGAATCAAGCTATTAATATTTTTTTTTTTAATTTTAATGAAAAACTTCTTGAAAAACATCTTGATGCGTACGTTTTATTCATCAGAACAGTGCTTTACTGTTATAAAAGGTAGAAAATCTAGTTATTTTTTTTTTCAACAAAGTATTTTTAACTTTTCCTGGAATCGTTACAAACAATTTTTCCGCGTAAAATGCGAAAGCACTTTTAAAAAATCAATTTGACGCTGAGAACATTCGAGCGATTTTATCAAATTGTTTACCGCGAAAAGGACGTATCTGTAAAAATACATCAAGCGCAATAAAAACAGCGAAAAAAAAAAAGAAAAATCCATTGCAAAACGCGAGGCGATTCAGTTTTAATTCGAGTGAGTCACTTGATTCCTATTGGCGGCGCCGAGTACGACGACAATGGAAGATAAAAATCGCGCCCAGTGCAATTCCGTGCGAGTTAGGAATTTATCGATCGACCGGCATGCAATAACAGCGACTCCGCGAGCAGCTCTCATAATGCGATCCTTATCGTCTGGAATTCTCTTATCCGTTTCCTGCTTCGTCATTCTCGCATAAGCCACCCGCCGTTAATCCCCGCGAATTTATGTCCCGGGACACGGAGCTGAAACCCCGAAAAAAAAATGTCGCCTCGACTTTCAGGGCATAATAATGATTCGGCGAATTGCACGGGAGACGAAAGTACGTGAGGTCGTTGTGTTTTTATAATGAGACGTGTGCAAAAGCTAATCTGCAAAGTACATATCGTCGGGGTTTACTTATAGCGGCGCCTTTGCGTGACTCATGCGAATTCGAAACGCGCTGAAAGGAGCAGCGCGGCGGTTATATAAAATTCGCGGAATCCGGCGAAATTCGAAATTGGAAAAATACGGAGATGTTTATGCGGAGCTAAAAGCGGCGGGAGTTTATGTTTTAAGTGGCAAAACCACACTTCCGTCCATTACTGCAACATATCGTGGCGTTATTTTTAAAATGTTTTTAAAAAATGTAAGTAAAAAAAAATATGAAATAAAGAGATACTTTTTAACTATTTATTTTTTTATAAAATCTTTCGAATTAATGTTTTTATACGCAACAGAATTTGCATTATACTGTTTTAGAATAAATAATTCACTAACTATTACAATTGATAATATTTATAAAAAAATAATCAGAATACTAATGTTTATAAAAGCACAATAACAAGTTTTGTTATTGTTGTTGTTATATAACTGTTCAAGTTATGGATTAAACGAATCCAAAAAGCTGAATGTCTACTCTAACACGTAATTAAAATCTTATATTTTTTTTATAAAATTCATAAATAATTAAAAAGCATAATTGTTTTGCATACTTCAAAGTAGGTTAAATTTGAATTCAGTGTAGTTTCGCTGGATAAGGAAAAATCGATGCCGGATGAAGGATTCTGAGAATCCATGTGGGCGAGTTTCGTGGAGGGGGGGGGGGAGAAGAAGGAGGTTCATCAGTAGTGCAAGTGCGAGCACCACTTTGTGGGACACACGGCGATGTCCGTGAATCGCGTCTAAAATATCGCCAGTCCATTGACCGTGTCAGCGCGTTCGGAAATTCCGACGAGTCATCCTTACTGGCAAAGTTCCTCCCCACCCCATCTCCACCCGTTCTCTCTCTGCCTCCTCCCATCCTTTTCATCTCGCGCTCTCTCCGCGAGAATTTCATCATCCCCTTTCCACTCCCGAAATAAACGCCTTTCCGGGGAATTCCCAGCCAGCGGACGCGCGAGAAGTCCGAAAACCGGGGGAAAAAAAAACACGCGCGTTGCTTTATTTTCCTAGATTGTATATATCTGTACTCGAAATATCTCGTGACAGTGGATCACGTGACGCGTCAGGTGACGCGATCGGTCATGTGTTTCGCGGCGTTCGACAATCAGGTATATAAAATCGAATGGCTCGGAAAACGGGGAACCACCACCGCCAAGTAGTACCGCTCGATATATAGCGCGTCAGACGTCTATTCGTTACGTAACCAGTTCGTCGCGACGTTGCATGACGAATAGAATTTTCGCCTCTTTTCGCGGTACTAACGTTTTCTAACACTTTCCATTGTTCTCCCCCGGCTCCCCTCGCTCGTAAGGACCAGATTTTGCACCTGGTTCGCTCGCTCGTCTTAAGGGTGGAAACGTACAGGGCGCGCGGCGCACTCCGTCGTTCTGGAAGTTTCTGAATCGCGAGGCGCTCTCTCGTTCCGCTACGACACCTGGCCGCGTTCGATCACATGCCGCTCGCGCGATTGTTATATACCGATTGTTTATATACCGTTTCGTTTACCCAATATGCAATTATCGATACGCGCGCTGGCTTCGGCAAACCTTTTTTTTCGCGCTCGGTTCTATTTTTCCTTGTTGATAAAAGCGCACTCTTTTCCTCGTCGATTCCAAGAAGCGATTTCCGCCTCTAATCTCCCGCGTAATTACTGTCGGCGCGACCTCCGCGTGAGAGCTTAACTTCCAAAGCTCCGCGATATGACTCACTTCGGTTACATGGCCAGGCCGTTACGTAAAATAATTCGTACGTGCAGCTGTTTTTTTTTTTTTTTTTTGCACAGGATAAAGTCGAAGTAAACGTTCGAATTTCAGCACTGTCGAAGCCGGTCGTTACATAAGACCCACGCCGTTAAGAGGAGAGTTTAGGAGTAAAGGTACTCACCCTCCCAAAAGCTTGCAACTCTTCTACTCTGTCCACCTGGGTGGAAGCGACGACGTGCGTAGTCGCTGCTGGTACCGCTGATTGCTGTCTCGTCTCTCGGACTGGCCGAAAGATCCTTGCTGGCTCTTCGCTTTTCTGGCCTGTATTCGCCTCCAAGTCTTCTTCCGTAAGGCTCGAGGCGCGCGTGTCTCCCTTTGTCGAACAACAAGTAGTGCTCGGTGTGCCGGTGCCGCTCGTAGCTTTTGTCTATTGAATAAGTCTCGATCTCAACGGGCGCTCTCTTGCTTGTCACGTCTGGTTTGGTTCGCTCGCGAGTAGTATCTGGCGGTGGAGGCGCGCTGCTGGCCGGGGATCGAACGGCGGCGCTCACGTCATGGGACAGCGACGCTGCCTCCGCCGGCGGCGTTTGCGTCAGAGCCGACCAATCCTGAAGGTCGTGACGTGATTCTCGGCCAATCGCGCGGCGGCCGACTTGTCGGAGCCTGCTCTTCGCGCGGGCGGACGTCTGCCAAAGATAAGACGTCATCGCGACTCGTGAATTTTGCAGACGAGAGCGCAGACTGGACTTGTGTCTGCGTGTGGGAGGGAGAGGGGGGAGAGCGTGCTGATGGGTGTAGTGCGTAGTTGTGAAGAAGAACTCATCGTGAGTAATCGATTTATCTCGGACAGCAACCAGCACTGTTGGAAAGATAGACTGCGCTTTTATCTGCTATTGGATAACGACACGAGCTCTGCGTGTGCCCGCGCGCGGATTGATTAGCCAATTTTTTATAGAGCTGCTAGGAATGCTTATTTGTAGGTGAATTGTTTCATGTTTTAATCATTTGCCGCGGGTTGAGAGGAGCGTGATTGACCGTTGCAAAACTGCTGCGCCGCAACGCGGTGCGCGTAATTTTGAGATGTTGATTAACTTATGTAAGGGTTTCTTATCGAACAAAATAATTGCTTCTCAAATAAGTAATTTATAAACTGTAATGAAAAAAAAATCAATGGATTATTGTTTTGCAGAAGTTTTTGCTTTTTTTAGACAGATATATAAGAATAATTAAAAAATAAGGCTAATATAAAGTGACGTAATATTTTACTGGGATTGTTATAATATGATTTGTCGCCGGAAAAGTTATTCCTGCAATAAAGTATTTTTTATAAAATTCATAGGTATGCATTATTATTAGTATTAGGTAACAGCTTTGATTGTAACATTATACGTTTACAAAATTAACCAAAAATTAGATATTAAAAATTATTTGCAAAAATAGACGTGCATTAAATATTATGTCCACACACTTTTACTATTGATAACGATGTGTACGATTTTTATGTGCCTCAATCGTTAGAAGTAGTTACAGACGTTCAGATCAAACATTAATTTCCTAACTATACAAGTAGTTACAGATTGCCAGGTCAGACATGAATTTGTATTTTTATAATTCTTTGAAAGGCCAAAATAAAGAAAAATTAGTTTAAATAATTTTAAATAAAATGTAATTTAATTATTAAACGTGTTTTTCGTATGATACTTTTATAAAATACCTTTCATATAGCTCATCTTGCAATTTCGCAATTCTGCTCGTTTTCGAATCGACGCAGTGGAAGAATACGACGATTTTCTATGACAATAAACGATAATTAAGAAGAATTAATGCTTATTTGAGATTTAAAAATAAAAAATTCTTTATATTTTAAAGTTTAAATTTAATTTATAATTTAGATAATTGCTAAATTTTCATTTGTAAAACCATTATTTTTTATAACTCCTTTATTATTTTTAAAATATAGAAATATGATTAAAAAAATTTTTATTGAGAACTTGTTTTTTATACTTCTATTTTCAAACATTTTTATATTAATATGAATTCTAATTTTATTGTAATAATGTTGATAACGAAATCGAAAATTTCTGCTTATTAAACAAAAAGCTATTATTTTTAATTGGTAAATTTCATTTTGCTCTATTATACTATTTTTTAAGAGGTAAAAATTGACCTATTTAATTCATTTGATGTTAAGCATTATTATATATTAAATATTATAAGTGAGTCATTTTTATTATCTACCGTTTGCACATTTTTTATTGCGTTGAAACTTTAAAGTAGACATTCTTCAGTATTTATATCATAAAGTATTTTTTATTAATGATGAATTATTGTCATAATTTCTAACGTAATTAAATGTTATTCAATGGAAAAATATTTTTTTAAATTTGCTAGCATTTCCGAAATTATCGATCTGGCAATCATTTATTGAAAAACATAAATGTTTACTTACTTCTTTCCGTAATTAATTCGATAGTTAATCCTTTAATTATTACATTAGAAATTTTTAAATTTTTAAAAATTCTATTACAGTCAAGATTTAAAAAAATATATGCATATGATTATCATTTTCAAGACTTTATCTAATTTTTTTAAATTTTATAAAAAATATAACAAACTACATTCAATTATTAACATTGCTAATCCAGGAAATCTTAGATACAGTTTATACTAACTACAGTACATTCTGCAAGTCTTCCTTAACAAGCTGAGTAGTAATTGAGGAATTCTAAAATTCTAATCTAACCTTTTTATCTTGATCAATAATTACAGATAATGGCAGTAGTAGTAAGTAATTATATAACAACAGAAATATCACGTAACCTTGACATCACATGTCGTGGAATCAGCTGACATACCTTTCATTCATTTTAATTTGATGGATTTATATTTGCAACATTATTACAAACAATTTCAGGATTAGCAGTTTTCGCTTTTTCTTACAGGATGTGCGCAAGAAAGGATCGTAGGAGACGAAAGGACTTGAGATTATTGTTGACATATTTTTATTAAAAACAATTCGTCGAAGCATTTTTACAAAATCAATAGAGAACAAAGCTCTGGATTTAAAAATACAATTATTTCCGTCGATTAAAGTATAATAGCTTTGAGCTTTCTACGTTTCTACTGACTGTCAAATGTTTCTTGCATGCGTATAATGTTAGTCGTCAGTAATAATAGTAATAATTTTCAAACATTGTTCTCCCACATTTCGGTCAATGTGTAACGTGAATTATTGTACAAAATAGTTACATATTTATAATAACAATATATATCTATATAAAATAAAAAAAATCGCTTATATCTATATTTTAATTTTAATAAAGTAATAATTACAATCCGCACACACTTAGCTTTCTTTCGCACCGTTAATGATAAAGAATAACTATACTGGGAAGACGGTCTACATAAAAGTTTAAATAATAAAGAAGAACCTACAATGTGTTTGAGAAAAATATAACTGAGACATTCGTTATCGAAATACATTCACAATATATATGACTGACAGAAGTTCAATAAAGTGTGTAAACAAATGAAATCACCGAAGTAAAAAAAAAAAACTGGAGTATTAAACATAATAAACAATTAGCATATTATATATAATATGTATAAAAGATCACTTAGTCAATCAACTCATCATATTAAATACAGAATGTAAGTATACAAGTATACTCTAGATGTAGGTCTAATGCACAATTCGCTCGTAGCCTTTCATACCTTAAAAATCAGTCGCACTTGGTATATCGTAAGTAAAAAAAAAAATCGTTCCTTAAACAATAATAAATCGTCTGTTTTGGAGTATTTGTCAACCGAGGCGCGCGAAGCGCGCGGAAAAGGTGCCGAAGCGGCGATCGTCGGCAACGTATATTTTTGCACTGCTAATACGTTCTAACTCTTATCGGTTAATTGCACATCTGTCTTTCCTCGTTCAATGCTCGATAATAATCGATCGCGGCTCCAGGACTCTTTTCCCGAGCGATTCCACGCGCTCGACTCGTTTACAATCTCGTTTTTTTTTTCTTTTTGCGTAACTCTCCTCCAGTGTTTACATCGTGCCTGACATATTTTGCATCGAGGGAGGCGCAATTATACAGATTATTGATCGTGATTGTTTATTTTTTTTTTGCAACAAAGAAACGAATCCGACGTCGAGAAACACAGAGACATTCGTTGAGCTCGGCGTATTTATGGAGAGATTCGTCACTTTCGACTCGAGATTTTGGCCACATTTCCCGAAAGTCACTGACCTTCGCTATCGCTGTCGCTCTTATCTACAAATCCATCACAATGCAACACAATTAACTTACAGTCCAAACTGTCAACGTGCACTGATTAATAGTAATAATATATAATACATGCTAGTCAGAATAAATGTATTTATATATATAGATGAAAAAAAGGTAATATTGTATATAAATGAACGTGCATTTTTTTATGGCAAATATAGTTGAATAAAAAAGGTGCTTAATTGGCTGTGTTTTTGTTTCTACGAACCTTTCTTTCCGGGGTACGCGTGGCGTTTCAGTCTGTCGTAAAGATCATCTTTCGTACCGTAAATGCTCGCGTTCGATCGTGCGAGGCTATTCATTTTTCCGCCATTGTGTAAACTCTCTGCGTGCAACGTGAACAAAGAATATTGTTTTTTACAAAAGATATTTTCAAACAATGTACAATTTTGCATTTTTTTTTGCATGCGATTCTTTTATAAGAGCAGCACACACACACACACAGAATGATGCAGTTCGTATATATATAATAATCATGCGACATAAGTGCGACTTATGGATCACTCTGCTTTATGTATTGATTTTTTCGTGTGCGAGGCTTTTTTTTTATTTACTGAATTTATTAAGTGCTCAAAATATAATGGCGTCTGATCGCTCAGATTCGGTCTTACCTTTCATGTAAGTTTCATTGTAAAAGTTGGGCATTTCCCAGCCGTCCTCCTCGTCGTCGTAGTAGTGGGCGTAGGTGCTGTGATGCGACGGCGCGATCGATTCGGCGTAAGGCGTCGGTGCACCGTAATAGAAGTTCACTTGCGAGCCGTTCTGATCCGTAGCCGGCGTCAACATCTTCTTTGGCTCCTTCTTCCTCGATGCTCTGCGCAAAAAATCGCGTTTCGTTCAGAAAAACCGTCGTGACGTAAGAATTTCGACCGAAAAAACTGTACGTAAAATTACTACAGAATTCTAGACATTATGTTACCTTGCGCAAATCATCCAGACGAGCAGAACGACAATGATGATGAGGACGACGCCGCTGGCGATACCCCCGGTGATGTAGAAGAACGACGATTTCTCCGTGCAGTGTTTGCCGGTGAAGCTGCCGCTGCATCTGCACGAGGGCTGACCCCTGGTGTCCTTCAGGCAGACGCCCTCGTTGTCGCAGAAGCCAAGGCAGACGTCGACGCAGACCTGGCCGGTGCCGTTGTAGCCCGGCTTGCACTCGCACTTGAAGTCGCTGGTCTCGGGGATCAGCAGGCAGTAGGCGTTCGCGTCGCAGTGCATCTCCTCGCCGTTCACCTCGCACGGGTTCGTGCACTCGGCTTTGTTAGTCTGTAAAAGAAGTTAGTTTTGTCAAAAGCTGCGCAGAAGAGATCGAGGCAGAGATGATGAGAGAGAGGACGCTTACAGCAGCCGGTCCCTTGGTACTGGTGTTGGGTGGGCAGGGTATACAGGAGGTCTGCTGTGCCTCCGGCTGGTACGTTCCCTTCTTGCACTCGATGCACTCGTTGAGAGTGCCGTTGAGGTGGGTTCCAGGCTCGCAGACCGGCAGCGAGCATTCCTCTACCGCGGCGGAGCCCAGGTTCGGCGTGGTTCTGCCGAGCGGGCAGGCCTGGCAGGCGGCCTGGACACCCTGGGTCCTGTAGGTTCCTCTGGGGCAGGGCTCGCACTTGCCCTCGACGGCGAGCTGCTGGCCGGAGCCGCACTCGTCGCGGCACTCCTCGCGGGAGACGGCCTCGGCGGTCCTGGTCGTCTTGCCCAGGCCGCAGAGCAGGCAGGAGAAGCTGCCCTCCTCCGGCTGGTAGAAGCCGTGGCCGCAGCTGCGGCACAGACCGGCCACGTCGTCGTAGTACTTGCCTGCTGGGCAGCGCTCCTTGCAGTCGGCTGCGCTTCGGGCTCCGGGTCCGATGGTCACCGATGGACGCCCGGCGATCACCGGACACTGGCTGCACTTCAGCTGGCCGGACTCGCTCTGGTAGGTGCCCACTGGGCAGGACTCGCATTTCTTCGCTGCTGTGTCGTAGTAGCTTCCGACGGCGCAGGGTACTGTGAGGGATAATGGGGGATTGTTAATTGAAGTTTTAGATTTTGTAATTCAATGGTTCGAAGCGGGAAACTTACCGCAATCGGGAGCCATTACGACCTGGCCAATTGGACAGTCGTAGTCAGATTCCAAGACTAGAGAAGCTGGATCAGGAACAGTATTTGGTAAAATGTCATGGACGTCGAATTGATCTTCCTCGAGAATCAATCTTTCGAGTAGAGATTGAACGGTTGCTCGTTCGTTCGAGTTGGAGTTCAAGATTGGGTCGCTAAAGAAGGAGAACGATTGTGTTAAATGTCAGTCGTGAAAAGCAGGAAATATTTACATTTAAATTATTTAATCCATTAGATATGTACGCGTATATTTACAGGTTTCTGTGTTAATGATAATAAGTAAGACATATATAAATGAATTATAATTAGTGAACCGTTGTGTAGCCTCTATGCAATAGCACCTTGTGTCCTCCTGCGGATTTACCTGCTGATACTTCACATTACCTCCGATTTAAAGGCATGATAAATCCGTGTCAGTTACCTAATTAAAAACTACATTACTATTAAGCTTAGCACTAAGTAGGCATCAGTGTGTCTGTAATTAAATACGTGTATTATGAAGCACATGCACCATGCCAACGCAATTGTGATTAATAAATTATCGACAATATAACATTTCCTTAAAGTAAATCTGGTGGTTATTATATTGTTTGGTATACACTAAATATTAGGCTATATTATATTATTATTCTGTTTTGCGTGATTGTTTCCTCTCGAATCGAGAGGCAACGATGTAATTTCCCCATTAGTGACAGTTAGATATCTGTAAATTACGAAAAAACTATGTATCCTTTGATCGCGAGAACTATTTCTTACTTTATAGCTGGGAAGAAAATTTCCACCTCGTAGGTATCGCTGCCTTGGCGCGCTTGCCTCGTTCTATGGTGCAAGAAATTTTTTTCATTTTTATAAAACTCACTTTTTTTTATACACTTTTTTTTACATAATCTATTTTATGTATATGCGAAATCGTTAAATCAATAAAACTCAATCCTGATAGTATCGTCGTCGTTCAGGATTTCAAAACAATTTACAATTTACAAGAATGAAAATTGGGCGTGAGCAACACTTACGGTTCGGCCTTAACGTCCACGGAGATCGTGTAAGTTCCACCGTCTTCTTCGGTGGCCTGTCTTGCAATGCGAGCACGATGGTCGCACTGAACGTTGATGGTCAAGTCTCTGCATTCGCGAGTTCCTGGAAATAAAATTATTGTTAAATACGCATAATGTAAACTTCTGCGTAAAGAAGTTCTATTAAGGCAGGTCCTACCTTCGAACGAGTTGGAGCAGAAGTTCCAGTCTCTGTTCAGCGAGTTGACAGCGTGTCTGACCTTCTGTTTCAATACTTCTTGTCCGGCTTCGTTGCAAAGAACAGACGTTGGGAAGTTCATTCTGATTTTGAATACGCGCTGGGCTGACGAGGCGCCTAAAATAATAATTTAATCATTGTTTTAGCGTACTTGTCTCGTGACAATTGTAAGCGAATAATTTCAATGTGAATATCTTACTTGTACAGGCAGGGTAGATGAGTGGCAGGCCAGGATTGTTGGTCGGTCTCCAGAATCCTTCAGCTCCGCAAGTGTAGAATTTGGGCACTTCTTGGGAGAATCGAAGTCCAGCGTTGCAAGAAATCTCGCAAACCTTGAACTGACCTCCAGAGCCCCAGTC
>UCOL01002265.1:0-27058 GCA_900474335.1 Ormyrus nitidulus
AATTTACTTCGCGCACGCCGTGCGAGAAACGAAGCTCGGGCGCTTTTTTATTTATTAATTTTTCACACTCTCCCTTGTTTTTACCACTTCTCACTCCTCGTCTTGTCGTCCTCGCTCTGCTCGGGCGACAAACTTCACACTCGTCGAGGACGTAGTTATAGTGATTATTTCAGCTCGTTTCGCGCACTCCGTTAAAAAAAATAAAGTTCGATACATGTGAGTGAAGCGGATGATCCTCGCACGGGTGAAGTTTGTCGAAACTTTTTTGTGAATAATAACCATCAAATTCTGCATTATTTATAATTCACGAAAATTTACTATGCTTTATAGTAATTTATCTTATTATATTTTTTAATTGTACAGCATATCTATGTGAAATTAACTAAAAATCATGTATAAAATTTAAGAAAACTTTCGTAAAAGAACCCATTTTTCCAGTCTATCCCAAATTACCGTTCGTTCTTCTAAACTTCTAATATTTTTAAATATTACTAGAACATTTTTCACTGAGTATCGGTGTTATTGCGAAACTCTATTACGTGTTTCATTCCACCGCGTTGTTTGCTTTTTTTAACAAAATGATACCGCACAATTTAACGGATGACAGACGATCACGGTGGTGGCAAGGGATTACTTGCGTGATTGATAGAGAAGCTGCTAAATTATTCTATTAAAACAAAAGGACAATTCTCATTTATCGTTTATTTTTTACACATCGCGCCTGAGTGACAGATATTAATTAAATATTGAAATGGAATTGATTTAAAACAGAAATTGACATTTAACGAGCGATTTATATGCTGATAAAATAATAATTAATCCCACTTCTTGTAAAGGCTGCGGATAAGAAGATACGAAGCTCCATAAAAGAAAGGGGGCATCACAGCGCAGGGCCTAGATTATCGAATCCTCGTTAGAAAGCAATCCAACTAAATGTGCTTACACTCTCGTGATCTCGATCCTGCCAATGTCTCCTCCCTCTGTCACGTTTCCTTCGCCGTTAATCGGTTTTCGACTGTTCCGGGACAATCAGCCAATAGTTAATCTTGATTATCTCGGCTCAGAATGGATATGAGGTCCGTGCTACCTCTCAACGATTTTCTCGCTTGCAACGTACATACTCAATATATTATGCGTAGCAACGTCTATTTTCCAGTCATGTATGCAGATCCGGCATTTAAGCCTGTATGCAAGCACGCACACAGACTGCGAAATGGCTTGGCGTATATGTTGCAGCTGCTAATCCCGAAACAAGTCTTGTGCGATTGAATAACGGCAGGATAATATTCTTCCTTCGGCGAAGGGCCGATCATTAAACACTTTGATTAGCTCCCCTCGGGTTTTATAAATAACAATACCGATCCGTACTCGTCAGGTTGTAAATATTGTCCTGCATTACTGTGCATATATATATATATATATGAAGGGCTAATTACGGGTATCGGTGGCTTTAGTGCACTCGTGCCACTAAAACATTCAGGCACTTGCGTATGTAGGTATACGACCAAACTCTGGAATTAGTCTGCCGTCTATTTTTTACTCGCGCTGTTTTCGTTTTTCGTACCGCGCTACTAAGACAGGAGGAAAGCTTTAATTTTTTAGGCCGGCCGCTAATGACCATCGCGTGGTCGAAGCTTCGCTGAAAAATTAGCCATTCAACAAAAGGAACAAAATCGAGTGAGAACTCGGCGATGGCGTGCAGGCATTTTGACTGTAATCTAATTAGAAAACTAATGTTATTACGAGCGTAAGACTCTCGAATTGCCGAATTGCTGAGTTAATTATCAAGCGCTGGCAAGCGTTAAGATTGTTTGCGTTTGTTAATTAGCATTATTAGCCAAAAATGTTTGTTGGATTTCCTGCGCTTTATAGCTTTCACTTTATGTCGCTGCTCTTTCTCAGAGAAGTTTAAAAAAAAATGTCTAGAAGGTTGAAAGTGTTTGTGTCGCGGACGAAAATATACGTGTCCCGATGTGAAATGCGGCACCGCAATATATAATGTCAATGCTTCCACACATTGACTCTGCGAAACCAAGATAAAAGTTTTCGTTGTTTTTAAAATCAGAATCTCGAAACTTGTAATTTACGACTTTCCGAACAGAATCATGTGACGCACTAAACTGATAAATAAAACCGAATCGATATTCGGAGCATGAAACTTTGGATTGCTTTTGGAAGATATTGAAAACACAAACTGCACATTTTCGACGTATACTTTCCTTAAATAAGGGGCAGTTCCCTCTTTGTAAAGTTTTTATATATTATTACGCAAGTCGTGTTTCATTTTTATTTCTATTATACCCTCGGATTACTTTGTATACTCTGCGTTACATCGATATATTTACCTTGCTTTAGTAAACTGACACTGTTGAATAATACACTGGAAACAAATAACATTTGATATTTTATGCTTTGAGACTTCCTGTGTCAAAGGCTTGAAGTACAAAGCTTTGTAAATTCTAATTAGTGACGGTTTTTATGCCACGAATATACAATATTTTGATTACAGAAGATAATTTGTTAATTTGAATTGTAATAAGGCTGGGAATAATTATAAAGATCGAAAATCATTGCACTTTTGAATTTACATATCTATTTAAAAGAAATTGAAATGGAAATATTAGAATCGCCATAAATCAGTAATGTTATTCATGACATCTTCATATATTTGATTTACTAAAGATAGAAAACTGTGCATAAGCCACAAAATCAATTTCAGTTTCTGGATTGTAACGTTGATTGGAAACTCGACACTCAAAATAATTGGCAATAAACAATCTCTTATTTCTCCTGTATTTGGAAGTAGATTGTAACACCGATTTAAAAACAAAGAATATGTTGATTTACAAAGAAATAAACTCTATAAAATGCACACGGTCACAGTTAGTCCAATAAATAATCTCATTTGGTGATTATTTCAAAACTAACTCTGAAAACTTAATAACGAAAAGCCATGAATTAAAAGCAGGGCGTGTGCGAATCTCCCGAAAAATCCCAGGACCGCCGATAAATCTCGTTAAGCTCCGGGGTAGCCGTTAAGCGCAGAAGTCCTTCAGGCGGCGTGAGCGAAAAAAAAACGGGAGGCAACGCCAACACCGACACCACGGGAAAATCCGCTTACGAACGGTAAACAGAGAAGATCAAGCGAAGCAAGTACTTTGAATTCCAGCTCTGGCAGTTTCTCCCCCCACCCCACTCCAAATGCGAATCGATCGCCACTGGCCGTTTATGAGGCCGAAAAAGTGAGCATTGCCGCTGATAAAAGCATTCCGGTGAAATATTAATACTAGCGCTTTTGAGATTGGTGGCAAAAGAGCCGCGGCCCGCGCAGCTCTGGCGCACAATGCGCGAGTGCAAGCAGACGTCCATAAATAATTAATGGCGGCGATCGCCGCTTCTAGAGCAAATGCGGGAAGTATAAAACCCGTAAAAGTGATACAGTGCCAGAAGCCAATAAATCCTCTCGATTACCGCTTCCAAATGGGTTAATATCGCGCCCGGCTAGCCTTTTTCCGAGCGAGTGCGGCGATTTTCGGCCAGCCTACACGAGCCACGTGTAGGCCTCCTGTATAAATCCGTTTGAGCGCGGATAAATGCCAAAGCCTACTGGAGAAATGGGCTTTTAAAGCGAGCTAATGTCCATGTTAAATGACTTCTCCTTTCAGATTAATTTGCGTACGGTCTGCACGCTTTTCTCCTATCTCCCGCTTGGTGAAAGCTTCTCGTGCGTAATGGAGGATTCGATATAAGGACTGCGCGGGAGAGCGATGCCATTGTTCGTTTTCGCTTTTGAGCAAAAGCAGGATGCACGAGATGTCGTGACATGAAACTAGTCACGAACTAAACTATTCTTCGGGGGTTAAGTGAATTCTTAAAGCGAAAGTAAATAGAATTTTTACACTTTTTAATGCATGAACAAAATGTAAAAACGAACAACTCGTTAAAGTTTATTAATAAATTTTACAACGGCTTTGGTCGATTCTGTATTCGGCACAATTTTAAAGATTTTTTTATTTTTTTTTTTTTTTTTGCAGCTTTAACGAGTCTATAAACAACATTTTTTTTTATATACCAATTCTTGTTTTCCATTAAACTCGTCAATAAAATAAGTAATTTAATAGCTAATACATTGTATAGAAATTTATTCTCAATTATTTTCTCAGAGTATTACTTGCAAATCTTTAAGTCATGATGTTCGCACACAATTGCGAAGTAGGGGTTCGAGGATTTCTTTCGGTTTTTTTGCTCTGGTAATTTTATTGAAATAGAAAAAAAGTTCAGGTGTTAAAGTGACTGCGATTTCTGGCTGGATCTTTAGCCTATACACAATTCTTTCTCTTTCTCTTGACATATGTATACGAGAAGAGCTCAAAGCCAAGAGAGATTGAGCGCAGTAATTTGTCGAAGCGCTCGATACGTGACCGCTCGAGGGTGAAGGCAGCAGCAGGCGCTTTTTAAAATGGGGACACAGTATTCTTCCTTGAAAAATGTTGCGGTCCGACGGATAAATGTCAGCCGGAACGCGGAGGCGATAAGCTTTAAGCCTCGGCGACATTATACAAACGGTGACGCCGTGACGATTTTTTACTTTCGGCTTTTTCCAAATACCTTCGCTTATGAATTTGTGCTACTTTTTCTTTTGTTTAGCTTTGGCAAGGTAATTTAACCGGAAATTCGTAGCTTTTGAAGATGATAAACATATGCAATTTATAAAATATAAATAACAAGTGCAGTCATTCTAATTGTGACATGAATATAAACTAATTCTGATACACAACGTAATTTTGTTAAACTGACAAAACTATCATGATAATTAATAATGAAGACTAGTCATTGAATTGGTGCTAATTAAACTTTGCTATATTTTAGTCATTTTTTGTGTAATTTTCAGAAAGTACTTTCGCTCAATAATACATCTCAGCAGTTTATCATCCCCTTCATTGCTGAATTTCAGTGCATCTCAGTAGTTTACCATCCTCTCTCGAGCGCAACTCCGACTCTTTTACGTTATGCGTAAATTCAAAAGCTATCTTTTGTTTTCTCAAATCTAGAAGCACATTTTTAGGTTCAGAGAGTCCAAAAAAGTAGTATTTATAAACTTTCTGAAAAAATATTATATAGAATTAAATATATTTAATCGCCAAAAATTGATTCGGCCTGTCCTGTGGAAAAAGATGGATTTCGGGGAAACGAATTGAAAAAACTTATCTTAGAAAAACTAACAGAAACTTTTCTGAGATACGCCTTTTCTATTAGTTTTCCTCCAGATACGTCTTTTTCCATGTAGGATAAGTCGAATTTGAAAAAATAGTCTGAAAGCACATTGATGAGCTTCAGTTATACTGATTCGACAACTGGTAAATTTGATTAGGAATTTAATATCAACGCGCTTTCGCAGCAATTAACAATTGTGCACAGATCTAATTAAATTTATCACTTCTAAGTATTGGGGTTTTTTATTCAATAAAATTGATCAAATTCTTGTTATTCTGCAGCTTTTGATATACATTGATTATACATCCTTTTAATTACTTTGACTGGTGAGACAGAAATTTGGTAATATTTGAGATTTAGTTTTAATCTCCAATGTGACATGCCATGCATAATATCATAGAGCAATAGTCTAAATGAAGGAACAAAGCCTCGGCCAACAGCTTCCGAAGATTGTCGGTAGTGTAATTCTGAAAAAAAAAACGAAAACTTTATATAAGATCTTACAGCATTACTATAAAAATCCGGGAGAACTTACGACTTACGAAAATTTACGGCCCTCAAAGAAAAGTCTTTGATTCCCCTGCTTTGTATTGCAGGAAAGCGCTCGTGCCGTTCGTCCAATTTGACACCGCTAGCTGCTATTTGAAGCTACTGTGGTCCAGACGATTTAATTCCGTTTGGAGCACACATAGATTTGTGGTGATCCAAAAAAGGTTTACTATAACGTTTTAAATGCCTTTTTGAGCAGCAGTTCTTGGAGCGACTATAGTTATCCCATAATCAGTTCCAGTCCCAGAAATCGTCAGTGGTAACTCTGTTGCAGGCTGCAAGCAGGTGGACAAAGCTTGAGATAAGCGGCTGAGCTCCTCTTTGTGCAGCTCGTCAAAACTCGCCTATTTGTTCTGGCCCAATATTCGCAATTATTTAGTTACATGTCCCGACGAAAATCCCACGATAAAAGTTATAATTTTAATTTTCAATTGCAATACTTCAATTAAAAATTAAATTTTTAATTTCGAATCGACATCCCTCGGTTAAAAATTAGACTTGATTTTTAATCGAAAAATTATTGTAATTAAAATTTCTAAATTTAATAATTTATAATTTTTAATCGAAAATGAAAAAAATTTTGAATTCTGGTTCTGGGATAATTCTAATAATTCCTAGAATCCTCCCGGTACATTTCATTGTATTGTTGTTAATCAAGGTGATTTTGTACAAACCACTCGTATCGAATGAATTACGAAATGTTCTTGTTTTCGCAGCAGATTAACATTATTTGTCACTTTAAATTTTTAAATTCGTTTAAATCGAGTTAATCGATTGACAATCTGTCTGCGCATGCGTTCGGTACACCGAATTAAAAGCGCGTTAAATTTTTTAAGCATGCATTCAAACAAATCAGCCACGCGTAAATAAAATCAAACCGTTTCGGAATTCAGGATTGGCTAATGCCAACCTACGGCTATAACCCTTTCAAATTGCTA
The DNA here is from genome assembly GCA_900474335.1 of Ormyrus nitidulus. Taxonomy (NCBI): domain Eukaryota; kingdom Metazoa; phylum Arthropoda; class Insecta; order Hymenoptera; family Ormyridae; genus Ormyrus; species Ormyrus nitidulus. The sequence continues at coordinate 6,702 of UCOL01002265.1, forward strand.
TTACGAAAAAGTTTACGAAAGAACTGAAGCATTTACTAATTAAATTACGCTTTCAAATTAGGTTTTCAAATGCTCATTTTCAGGGCTGGCCGAGAAATTATTTGCAAATAACAATATCGATTAAGCAAAACGGCGACGATTCTCGTAAAAAAACGGCCATTGCGCCAAAAATGCAGTCATGAATAAATAAAATTTCGTTTCCGCGAAAATCGATTGCATTTTCTCACGAATTGGTTAAAGTGTATCCTCACTACTGTTCAAGCAGATTTCCCATTGATGACGAGTGTACTCTAACAGCGAATTGCGAGCTATTTTTTTTTTTTTTTTTTATATTTTAACGAGTTTATCGTTTGAAAAAGAGGATTGTATTTTATGTCTGCATATTCGCGGCATGAGTAATACGTGCACAGTATAAAGCTATCAATGTTGCTGTTTAGGATATTTAAATTTTTTCAATTTTTCCTCAAATAGCAATACTTTTTTTTAATACTAGGAGGATGTTTCTTTATTGAAAAGTATCAAGTTCGAATTCATTCAATTTTTCGAATAAACAAGCTTCAAGTTCGACTCATGGTCCGCAACCAAACTAAAAAGAGCAGCTGTCGTCTCTTCTTGCAAGCTCGTAATGCTTTGAATCAAATGCAGTCCCGGGCAGAATTTCTTGTGTACACAATAATGCAGAAAAATATTTATTTAGCCGTAACGGGTGTGGACACCTCAATCGGAGTAACATCAGTATGCAGACCGTCTCGCGCGGTATGATTTAATTGCTTAGTTAAGACTGCCGGAACAGGCCGGCGAGCCTCGCAGCCGTACTATCGATTTTCCTTGATTAACTCGCGCGGACTCGCCGTATTTTTACAACGGAATTTCGCGCGCTAACGACAGACACTTTCAGCGGCAGTAAATTTGTTAAAAAATTAGATTTCGGCGGTTTTTTATGGCGCCTTTTTATAGCGGGGAAGAATATTTTATGCACACTCCCATAAAATTTAATAACGCATTTAATGCGTGAATTATATCACCCGCCGAACAGTTTCACTTCTAATTTAATGCCTAATGCATTTTGCGAAAAATAGCTTAATGGAAAGGAAGCCTTAAGAAATAACAAAATAAGAAAAAACGCAAATAATGCGAGAGTTGCTGTTTGTGAATTGGCGTAAAAAGTAATCTTTCACAAGCCGGTAAGTGTATACTTAATGAGAAAGAGAATAATACAATGGCGCGACGAGCAGAAAAGTTATTTCGTGAGAATTACGAGGAAGTGGGAATCTCAAGAGTATACCAGTTAAACGACTCTTCTGCACGTCTAATAGTTTCCGCACTGTCAGACGTATCTTCTCGAGGATTAGGTGACTATTTTTTGTAAATTAGATTTACACTCGCACCACTCGTAGCTCAACCGATAACGCGATATGTCTAATTTTAATTGGGATGCTCTTTCGTCTCGATGTAAATTTTGAAGATGCAAAATCGCACTTGAGTTTTGGAAGAATCTGACCTTTGCAACAGTCATTTATCGAGGGAAGAGAGAGGGACGAGCGAGGAGAAAATGAGCAAGACTTTGACGCGTAATGCATTCGAGAAAGCCTATTATAGAGATTTATCTGAAGGACCAGGCATGCAGAACTTCCGAGTACTTTCGCAGAGCTTTAACAAGAACGTGCTTTAAAGCAGAACTTTCAAGGTATATAGGAGAAAAAAATGTAGATTACACTCTACTTAAGGAAAGAGGGGACGCGAAAATGATTGGTCGCGCATTCGCCAGCTTGAAATTTTGATGGAGGATGAATTTATGGGGTTTACCCATTAATTTATTATATCAATTTCACTTTAGGATATAAGTATAAGAAAAACTGCAGTTTTATCTGCGTCATTCGGTAAATAATAACATTTTTCGAACCAACATATTTGGCCATAAAAATTACTATCGGCATTTAAATTATTCATATAGTATTCAGGAGATCTGGTCTAAGAATCATATTATATTCAGGGAGATTTGTTACGGTTGAAAACGCCAAGAATTTTGCGATTAATGAGCTACTAACGATCTTTTGCATTTCCCAAGAGACGCTCAGGTTCATTAAAGCCTGGCAGAAAAAGCTCCGCTGAAAAAGTTGCAACGGCGCAGCGACGGCAAATAGTGAAATACTTGAGAGTCATTTATGCCGATTTTATCAAGTTCGGTGTCGTATAAGGAGGGACGAAAGCGTCCCGCGCGACGTAATAGCGAAACTTGCCTTCGGCGCGCTCCCGCACGCCTTGATAGGTGAACCTCGCACACTTACGCACCGCAGGTATATAAGTAATTCGCACTTTCCACGGTATTAACGGCACGCCAGTCGGCGACGGCCTCCCCGCCACGAGTCAACGTACTTTCGCCGAGCCGCTCGGCTCTATTTCTGTATGGCACGCGAACAAAGTTCAAGAATACCACTTGTGTGCGTTCAAATAAAAAAAAAAGCCCGAGCGACGGTGCACTCAAGCTCGGATAATAAGACTTCGGAAGGCTATTAATTCGGAGCTCGCGAGCCAATTCGGGACGATAGAGAGCTCGATGAATTATTGCTCGCTATATCGATCTGAAATAAGACGTGCGCTCGATGACCTTAACCTCAGATTAATATTACGAATTCATTGTATGAAGGAGACTTAATCGTCGAATCGAGAATAGAAAATTTTGAATAGATAGGTAATCAATGTGAATAATAGGAATGAACCTATGCATAAATAAATGTTATTAAGAGAATTTTAGATAGCACTATAGTAACGAATGTACTCTTTTTGTTGCCGAGTTCTTAAATGTAAAAAATCGTTATAAATTTTAAATTATAAATTAAATACATATCTAAATTTTATGATTGTTTAAAAAAAGATTAAATACAATTTAAGACAAATAATTTGGTATTTCATCCTATAAAACTAAATCAATATGTGGAGTTTTAAAAACGTTTATATTTGGCCCATTACTTTTTGGTCACATGTACAAATCTCAAAATAATGTTTCTGACATTTCAATAAAACATCTCCTTCTACATTCTGCGACTCTGCTACTCTTATTTTTGTTACGACTAACATCGATGCTCCAGAAAGCGAGTAATTAAAGTACAGTATCTATTTTGTAAAACAAGTGACGCCTAAAATAAATCTAAATATAATTGTAGATCCGAAATATCTTAAATACAGGTAGAAACCTCTGACAACTTGGATCTAAATTGGTAGAATGTGTCCCCAGAAGAATTATGAAACATCATTTTTTATAAAATTAGATAATCAAAAGTTTATTTAGAAAAACTATTAAATTGTCAATTTATATCTTCAGTATGTTTTCTCTGCTTAAAATAGTTCTATTTATTTTAAAGACGTCTGTATTTATGAGGAAAATATTCATAAAATTCATATTTTCATAAACGACAGAAAATCCTTGGCTAGGTTATGCTATGCTATAGATAAAAAAGAAAGAAATTCATAAAAAACATTTTTCAAATTGATGTGGTAGTTTACATTTGATTGAGGAATAATCAAATGAACAAACAGAATTTTCATTTATCTTTTTGCTTATCTCATTAACGTCACTCTATTGATGCTCCCATATAGTGCTAATCAGTGACGAGGGTGGTATGTTTTAATAAACAAAGCACAAAATACTTTCGGCACAATGGTACTTGACAGAGATTAAAGCCTTTGGAGTCCAAATCAATCCTCTTTGCCCTTTTAGCGCTCAAGCCACTCCGATAATTCCCTCCGTACAAAGTTGCTCGAAGCTCTGGAGCGAGACCCGCAGCAGTCTACTTTTCCGGTACTTATGTGCACTCATCAGTGCAAGCACGATTCTTGAGTTGGCTACCCATCAGCAACATAGTACGACCGGATGTAGGCTTGATCTCCGTCACCGAAAAATCTGGCAGACATTTTTTTCTGTCCCTGAAAATTCTGTGCTGAAGGGGATTCGAACCCCTGCTCTAAGCAATAATCTTTGTCTTAGGAGATAAGAATCCTACTGCTTGAACCATATATCGATCTCGAATTTATTGAATACAGGAAAAATCAATCAAAGACTAAATCATACTACATTTCACGTCAAATGTTTAAAATTGTATGTATATGTATACGTTTGAATTATTGATATAATAATTATTGATATAATACTGATCCTCGGAGCACAGCTTAAAATTGAATGAACATGTATAATTCTAAATAAAGTCCTTATTAACTATTTGTAATTTAACTACACTGCTCGACTGTATCGAGGCTAATCCGTATTATGTACCTACAATAATTCAATTTTGCTGAAAGGTTTCATCTTGTTTTTAAATTAAAATGATTCAATTGGCGAATAACGAATTAGCTTTATTGTTCGCGGGAATCTTAAGTTCGAAATAATGAAAATGAAGGTAAATTGCCGCATAATGTACCTCATAATAAACAAGTCAGACCGCATAGAGTAGGACTTCAGCGAGGCGCGCTAAACTCGGGACGGTTCCGAAATTAAATTTAAAAGCAATTATGCGTGCGAATGAAAGGACACATTTTGCCGACTATCCGCGGTCCCTTTGCGAACTCGCACACCCACGTATAAACAGAGCTGCTCGACGCATCGAGCACATTTGGCGTTCATTTAGCCTTTTCCCCCGCCTCCTCTTGGTCAGAAACACAAAAGCGTGAAAGTGGATGAAAGTCGGAACCGCAGCGCAGAATTTTGCTACTCGCGTTATCTCCTATGTGTCCAGTTAGGGGGTCGAGCGGTTCCTCAACCCCTCCGAGCTCTTTTTTTTTTTTTTTTTTTTTAAACGTTTTTCTTTCATTCTCGCCGAGCCGGAGGTGAAAAAGTAGCGAGAGAAAGAAAAGGGAGAAAAAAAGCGCCCGAGCGACGTCGCCCCTCATAACCTTTCGACGTCGCGCGAGTACGAGTTTCAGTCTTTCGCTTCCTTTGCGTTATACTTTTTCATTTCGGGGTCGATTCACTCGCTGCTCTGACATTCCTGTCTGACCTCCCTCCCTCTGCATACACGTTACTGAATAGTCTGGCGATTCGTGGCTCTGACCAGGCTTACATGGCAGTGTGAGTGAAAGAGAGATTCTATCTGGGCATTCCGTATACCTGTGTGGGTCGGTGCCTACACGCTCGGATGAAAAGGAAATTTTACTCCATTGCGCTCATAAATATCTGGTCTGCCTTTCAGAACTCTGGACTTCCTTGCTTTGGCAACTTGCCTTCCCGCCTACTGCGAGGGGTAACTCGCTAATTAGCTAATTAGTTCACTGCTCGCAGAAACCCCGAGCTGGAGGAGATGTGGAAATTCCTTTTATTTTCGTCCATTTTTTCATATCTAAAGCGAACCTTTCTCTTCCTTCGCCGTTCATTTGTTTAAGCCCGCCCATTGTAGAGAAAACAAATGATTCTTATATTTTGCTTTGCGAGATTGACTTCGACGTTTATATAGCTTTACCCATTCGCGGTAATAGTACTATATATCATGCAATTCTGATAAATTCCGCGCCGAAACAAAAACCGTTTACAAATATTTATCAATCTTTTGCGAGACATTCCATTCTTTCACTGTTGCTTTCAGCGCCCTCTTACGAAAGCTGCTTCGCAAATCCCGGCGTATCCGATATGCACGGATCCGTCGTATCGGATCAGAAAATTCGCGGTCAAAATCCAGCAGAAATGGGAGAAGGTAATCGAGCGAGGCATCGCCGGAAAATCCACGCTAAGGTGAAAAGCGATTGCAGTCTTTCATCTCTCCTACCCTCCCTTTCATTCGCGGCGTACCTCCGGAAAATCGAAACGGGGTTGCACTCAACCCCTCTCTCTGCCCATTCTGGCAGTTTTAATGAAAAGCTATCGTTTCTGGCTCTACGCGCCGCCGAGAGGAGCGGGAAAAGACCGCGGGAACGACGCATGAATCCTCCGGCAACGAGATTCATCCGCTTTTCGGCACGATCCAGCTGTTGATTGCTAAAAACTTTTTTCCGAATTGAAAAAGGAAACAACACTGCAAACGCGAGTTTTATCACTGTATGCAGCTGGTGTATTTCGTGGAGTATAAAGGGTAGGACTCGTTGGTTTTCAATAAAGCAGAACCATGATCTTTGATAAATATTTATACAGATGCATAGTATTACTGATTACATTATACTTGTTCATTATCGAAATAGCAAAAAATTAAAAATGTTTTGGTAAGTTTCGTCATCTCATTAAATTAGATATTTTAGCTAAACCATTAAATAATTATTGATGCTTACAAAAATGTTTTATGAAGCACATCAAAGAGAAATTCAAATTAAGTTTTAACATAATCAAGGTTTTAAATCGATGTGCTAGGATATGACTTAAAGGGTTGACACGCCCATACTCATTATCCTGTTCGTCGGAGCAAACTAAAGCGCATTTTCGTGCACAAAGACTGCACAGTTTGCACTGATGGTGTTTTATTTAGGCGCAGAAATTTCTTTAACGAAAAGCTGTTATTTTCTCTAAAATCACTAATTGTTTTGTATGATAGTTTTTATTTTCCATCACTTTTATACAGTTTCGAAATATTGTGTTTTAAAGCTAAAATACAAACAGAAGCAACGTACGCTCTACAAAATATTCATATAATTACTTAATTTATGTATAAAATTTCTTTTCCTCAATAATGAATACTTCCTGAATAAACAAATAAGAAATAAAGTTTTTTTCTTAAAATACAAAACCTTTATTCGAGTTAACATATTCTTCCAAATAAAAGCACGATTCTTCATCCACTTTTTGTTTATTTTCATAGCAAGAAATAAAATGGTTATTCTGGGAATGTATATTAGCATATGACCTTATTATAAATTATAGCGTAATTTACTTCGACGAGTTTTTGTTCATAAATAACCCTTAGTTTTCTTTAGGAATTAAATTAGGAAACCAACCAAATGAACTCAGGTCTGCGATGCACCATCTCCGGTTACAGCGAGCTGCTAATATTAATTTAAAAAAGGCAGAAACAAAGAAAGTCCAGATTTTCTCTTCCTCTTTGTTCTACGGAACACGATAATTTCCATTTTCCTTGCCGGCGACAGCAGATTCGACCTTAGCCTTTGTTACTTATTTCTGAAATTGGTTGCAATGAAATAACCGGCTGAATGTTATTTTGGCTTATTGAAAGCATATTAAAAACTGGGAATTCCCGATTGGCTTTAAAAATCACTCTTCTCTTTTTTGCAAAGCCATAGGAATCTTTATTAATTATCATTCCCCGCTTTTTATATTGGAATAAATTGAATAGTTTCTTAATTGCGGTATTCATATGAATTCTCCAAATTTTTGTTTGATGGAATTATTGCTCCAACAATTCATCGATTAATTAATATTCAATAATAAAAGTGTTTCTTTATTAAACTATTTTTTGTTTTGTTTACTATCTCTCAGGCATTAAGGATTCCTCGATGCAAATTAAGTTTTTTAGATCGATATTGTTATTGTTGCGGAACTGAGAGAAGCTCTTGAACTGCGAACGTATACTGGCCGTAGCCTGATTTCCATTTCAGTAAGTCGCGTCGTTTAAAAGACCGAGGCGTAACGATTTTCGCAAAGCGAACAACCGATCCTTAAACTTTTTCTTTTTCTTCACTGCCCCACTACGTCCTTTCGTTCATATAATTTTCCAGCCGTAGATAAAGCTTAGTAACCTTTGTGCCATTAAGCTCTACTTAATTAATGAATGCAATCTTTGCTAAGTAAACGGCTTTACTATTTTAAATAAATTTTTGAGGCTTAAATCTTATTTAAAACGACTGTCGCTTTAACGACCGGTGCTTTGACAATTTTTTAGTTAAAAGTTTCAAATAATTTGTCTGACCATTGATTGATATCTTCTACTTATAAAGTTGTAAGTAGTTGTAACATTTTAAGAACCTTATAAATTTTCTTTATGAATCGTAAAAAAATTAGTGAAAAGTGCCAACCGTATTTTTATAAAATTACTCATTTCGCTTTTACGACGCATTTCCTAAATTTTTAAGCAGCACTATAAACCTCTACTATTTTCCGACTACTAAGATAAATTCCAACTTCGCCGATACATAAAAACAAGATGAAAGGAAAGTTTTAATTTCTGAAAATGTACAAAAATTTTGTCAAACCGTAGTAGAAACATTTGGAATATATAGACTTCGATTATTTCTGTATAGCGACGCGTTGGAAGGTATTAATATCAGCTGAGTCGATCGACGCAGTACACTGCAACTACTGTCATTTGTTCCGCAGGACGATACAGAGAAACCTTCAGGGGAACATTTGGCTAACTGACAAAAGGGCGTAATTTATTCACGCAATTCACACTGTCTGTTTTTTTTTTGCTTCGTTTATTCGTCAAAGTCAGGAAAGTGTCGCGGCGCAGTTTGTATAAGAGTCTTGCATTCAAGAAAAGTAGAAAAAAGTGCACTAGACACGTCGATGATTAATGAAGCAAAGCTAGAGTGGAGACTTGACGTCGTCGTCGAAGCTGACAATACTGTTCATTTGAAAAAATCAATTGGACGACAGATTGCACTGAGTAATTGAAGTCTGGTCAATTTGTAGGGAAATTGATTATTGAGCGAGCCAAGAGCCATAAGTATAAGACTGTCAAAGTTAAATAAATACACTATTCACTGAAGGCATTGCATTGGCGGAAGTCTTTTCGGATTTCTGAAAATTTATTCACTTTTTCTTAAAATATAAACGACTTTTAAATTAAAAGCTACGCAAGCCATCTGAAAGAAGTCCTAAGAGCTTGAAAGTTTGACGCGGTCGGCACATTTCGTCTTTTACATGGTAATGGTTTGAAACTTTTAATTTATACATATATAAAATAGTCAATACTCGCATAAAAATTCGAAACTAAATCGTTTGAAACCGAATGGAGGTGCTTATAGATCAAATATCCATAACATCCTCGCAACTAAAGCCTAATTGAGTAATCAAATCACACCTCAATACTTTCCCGAACTTCCTAGACATTTATAATTAGTCGCAAGTCAAAGTTATATCTAACTGCATGAGCAAACGGGTCCGGAGCTATTTGCGGCTTCGCAATTGGTTGAACACGTGTAAAGCGGCGAGGAGAGGAGGGGATAGGAGGGGGGGGGGGCGAAAGGAGAGACGGAAGGAGGGCAGAGCAGGTGTCGCGAGGCTAATCGCTCGTCGGACCAGGGCGCAACTGTCGCCCAAGTGCGTTGTCGCGCTGTTTATTGTGAGCGGTCCGGGGGCGCAACTGTCCCGAGTCCCGGGAAAGTATAGCCAGCCTGGGATTTAACCGGTTGGGAATTGTCGTTTGGTCTCAGGTCGAGGTCCGTAAAACAGGAAATAAAGGCATTCATTAGCCGGCATTGACGCGAGCGTCGACGGGCCGATAGAGGGACAAAGAGTATACAGGGACAGTTGGCCCCCCGACTTTTATTGCCCGGCTACATCGTCCGCTTTTTGTAAATACGCGCGTGCCGATTTCTCGGTCGCACAATGGACGAAATTTCCAATAAAACGGAGTCACCGTGGTCACAGCTACTCAGTTGTTTACCCCTTGCACAGCTTCAAGTGCAATTATACTCGTGATATTTTTATGAGTTTTACATTCGAAACAACGTCCTGCCGCTAGGCGTCTAGCTATATACTTAAAAACCGATAACAGTACCTATAGAATTTGATGTGCTTGATAAAATTTAAAATAATGTTGCATTATTAAAGCATAGCATAAATCTACTAAAATAACTGTTGCGTTATTAAAACGTAGCATGTACGCATGAAAACTCTATAACAGTAAAATTTAATTTACACAATGTTACATTATTATTTATTTATTAAACAGGTCAACGTGATGTTTATGTATTTTATTCGAATTCATTGAAAATTATAAATATGCATTATCATTATTGTTTGTATTATTATATTATTTCGCATATAAAATAAACCATTACAACAATTAATTTCTAATTTTCTAATTTTTAAGAATTTCTAGATCTTGAAAAAGATTTCAAATGCGTTTCTGCTTTTGTCAATTTCAACTGCATTTAATCAATTCCATAGCTTTCAAACGAATAGCTTTCTGGCCGGGCACGAGACATTGCTATCAAAATTATTTTTTCATAAAATTTCATCGATAATCTAGAAACAGAGGCAATAATCCTCTGAAGCATCATGCGAGAAGAACTGTGGTTAGAAACCATAAGCCGAGCATAATTGCTCTAAGAAAAAGATCGCATTAATATTGCAGCTGAAATGAAATATTTGCCGAAGCAATCAAACAGACCCCCGAATAACTTCAGAACTTACAATAAAAGCAGTTGCAACTGATAGCATTAAGAAAATTAAGAAAATAGTTTTTCTGAGTGTGCACTAATCGAAGCGACAATAAGTTGGACGGGAACTGCCAACCGCAAGCTTTGCACAGTTACGCGAGCATCTCGTTAAGCTTTTGTGGCTGCCATTGCGCTGCTCTACTTGTGGCATTTCACCTCGTAAAGTCGCCTTTGTTGCTCTTTCCTCCATTCCCTCCTCTCTCTCCACCGACTTTCTCCCTGATGCATCTGTTCGTCCTTATGATTTTTCTCCGCCTTGGCGAAATTCTTCTCCATTGAGAGTCAGTTGCCTGACATTTTCTCCTGAGAGCTTTTCTTTCTTCGCGTTTTCTTGCTTAAAAATTACGTCACTGGCCTTAGCCGTTGTTAAAAGCCTTTGTATTTTTAAGGTTAGAAAGAGTGTAAAAGTATCATTTTTTATTTAACACTCGTCAACATGTAAAAGTTAATCACTTTTGTCATTACGTTATTAACTTTCGCCTTTTCGGAAAAGTGCTTTCCAATGGAAATCCTTGCAAAGAGTCTTTTCACGTTTTAAAAGTCCGCGGTAGATGAAACAAGTTGGAGACCGCGACAAAGAAGATTATATACTATATTCGGCGAAAAAATTTCATTTAGCTCAGGCTCTTGTGTTTCGTTTAATTTTTCGACAGTTAGTGCACTGTACTTGAGCAATACGTTTTTCACTGTAAGCGCACAGCCGAACATCAAAAGAAAGCCTCCAGAGATTGTTGAGTCTTTGTCTTCTTTGAAAAAGAATCTTCAAAGGGTCTTTTAAAAGAATGAGATGATATTTATGGACAAACTTTACCACAATCCTCATTTACTTTTGAATAAGAAATTGCAATTGTATCCTTTTAATGTGATTCGCTCCGAATTTTAATATAAAAAGTTTTAATATATTGATCGCGAGAAAAATGAGTTTGAACTTTCCCAATGTTTTGACCCAGTTCGTGAAGCGTTTAAAAAGTTTATTAAAAATCTAACTAAAATTAATTTTTTAAACTGTTCAAATTTGGAGCATCTCTTGACTCTAATTAGTGTTACAATTATTCCTTCCGGGTTTGATTTTTCGCCATTTTATTTTGATTAAAAATAACTATCACCGCCGACTAAGTTAGTTTCCTGATGCTTTAAAAAGCTTGAGCTCCATTCGCAGAAATACTCGACTAAGATTAATGGTTTATTTTCTCTCCAAAAACAATTAAACAACATTTTTCACCCGCTCCTGCACGAACTTTTCCAAGCAGTCTCATTGGACGTTTCATTTGCAAGTGAAATATTATTCTTCAAGAAATCTCTCTTATAATTAAATCCTCTCGCCAGACATTACTTAAACAGTGCATTTCGCATTCATATGCGGAAAAGGTCCCTTCTTCCCGAAGGCACTTTCTTCCAGCGAAAAATGGAAAACCCGAAACAAGGCTCTCGGCGAGGAGTGCTGCACGAAGAAGCGGAAAAAGAAAGTAGGTAAACTCTAAGCCGGCGACCGCATCTTTGACAGGGCTCGAGTGGCGGAGGAGAGCGACTCGGTCGGGGCCCGCGCGTACATCAAAGGGCTTTAGCCTTAACCTCGATGTATCTGGAACTATCTAGCTTGCGGGCTGGAGCCGTGGCTATTGGCGCTTGACCGCCTACGTCCGTATAAGCCCGAGTACAGCCTGACCGAGAAGGATGCTCTCTAGGCTCTCTCTCTCTCTCTCTCTCTCTCTCTCTCTCTCTCTCTGCCTCTCCCTCTATGATCCTCGAGTACTCTCTGAGAGCTCAGCTCTCGCGTTCTGAATTTTGCTTCGGACCTACATACCCGCATCTCCGTGTGGGTGCAGTGTGCGCGCGCGCGCCTTGTTTCGAGCTCGGGGATTCGTCGCAGCTCCCTCGACCTCTGCGCTTTCGGTGCATGCACTCCGGCTCACTCGCGCGCTTTCCCGCTCCGAGCGCTTTTTTGCCGTTCCCCCGATCCTTTCTTGCAGCCCCCGCGGGGGTCGGGTTTACACAGGCCGGGGCATTTCCATTTTCATGAGTAATTTGGCGGCCGCGCCCGTGCTATTTAGACCGCGAGCTGATTCTTGATGCTCGATTAAACGTCCGACGGTGGTGTGGAGGTTCGCTTATGCGCTGGACGCGTCGCCCGAGGCGCTGCAACCAAGCCCTCCACCAACATCTTGCCGGATATCTCGTGTAGGTGAAATTCGTCCGAGGGCTCGCGCTACCTTCGACCGCCCGGTCTGAACCATCAGGTCGAGTGGCCTGCCGCCGTTTAACTTGAGAGCCGACTAAGGTACGGTAATTCATTGGAAATAACGTTTTTAACGGATTAGATTCAGTCGCGTGTAAATCGGAGCACATAAAGCTTTTTAAAAGCTAACGCGCGGACATAAAATTCCCGACAGTCGCGCGACGCGCCGAAAGACATTTCAGCCAGCGAGAGCTCGAGCCGAGATGTTTCACGCGTGACCGCGATTCGTCACGTTCGCATCCATTACGTTCGACGCGAGAAGGATAGCTGCTGCGCGTACTTTTCCATTTTGACGCCCTCTCCCGCGCGATATTCCGCGTACGTCCTGACGCGAGGAAGTATAACCTATAAATATTCCCCCGGAGTGCGTTACGCGCGAGACGCAAAGTACCGGCGGCGATGACTGCATCTTGCGACGATCTTTACGTTCGCTGCTGAGTCCGTTATAAATTACAGCGGCGCGTCAGGTTGTGGACGGCTAGGGAGGCGGCGGATTACGAAATTACGAAAACGTCGCTCCGCTTATTTTGTTTACCGATCGATGCGCAAAATACGTCGGATTGCGCTTACAATTTTCTTGACGAATTGAAAATAGATTCCACCGTGTTTTTTCAGCTCGATGATATATACACATTTATGATGTATAACTTTTTCTATTTGCGTTGGATTTTCAAACAAAGATTTATACTTTGCTGTAATAAAGATGGATGTTCCAAGCGAATGATAAGGATAGGAAAAGTATGATGCAAAGTTTACAAATAAAATGGATGGGTTTTTCGAATAGACAGATGTAGTTCATGCAGATAATCCGAATAAATTCGTGATGGTATGATTTTTTGAAAAAAAAAATGTAAGACTGATACGAAAAGTTGTTTAAGTACTAAAAAGAAGAAAATGTAGTTTAGATATTTCAATAACTCAATGTTTTAATTTAGTCTCGAAATATTACTTTTTAACGAGTTTTCGTACAATTTTCAATAGTCCTTTTTTTAACAATTGTTAAAGATAAAATTTGTAAAATAATTGAATAGAAAAATAAATTGTATATAAAGAAGTGGATAAGAATATTATTAAAAACTTGAAATTTAAAATAACAATAAGAGTTACTTTGAAAATAGAATAAATAGCTTTATTATTAAAAATGAAATGTGTATTAAAAAGAAACTGAATACAAAAAAGCTTAGTAAAAATGTGAGACTCCTGTGAATTTTATAAACGAAATTATTAAAAATTGTATTATCCTTTTTTTAATAACGAAATTATTAAAAATTGCTGAAAGCTGAAAAGAACAGCGACGGGGGCAGCTTTTGCGAATTCTCATTTTTGAATTATAGAAAATTACTGGCAGGCCGGAATGATTGCATTTACGACCGCAAAAATAAGCCTGCACAACTCTCTGGTTAGCATCGCAGGCGAGGGGCTCGCAATTTTCAAACAGCTTTAAATATACGTACCTCGCAAGCAGTCTCCCACTCTTAATTATTCCGCAATGTTTGTTATTGTTATGGCAGCTAACAAGGTGTATTGGTGTGCAAGTGAGCGTTTGACTTATTTTATACATATCATTATACAGAGGCTGTTTTGCCGGATTTTTATCGCTCACTTCGCTGCTCGGTAACCAATTAATCTTGTAAATTAACGGATTTTGTGCCTTAACTTTTGTAACCAAAAGTCGGCTCCTAATGCGTAGTGAGAGTAACAGTTTCTCTGTAACTTTTTAAAGCAGAAGCTTAAGAGCGGCTGTTGCCCACAAACGGATCATATATATTAAGGCAAAATTAAAGAGCAGCGAATTTTCTTCAGCGATTCCAATAGCTGCATGCCCTTCTTATTCGAAATTGAATCGCATCAGCTTATTCTGTCCGACGTCGCATTGAAAAGTATTGGATTTCTCTTGCAGATAAGACCTATTTTGTACAGTTTCGTTTCGCTTCTTCATGTTTAAAATTGATGTATGCTAAAAATGTCGATTTCGATGCGCAAATAATTAAGTTCATTGGTTCAATTTCTGATTTAAAGAACTTCAAGTGTAAAGAGGCCATTTATAAGTAACAGAATCGTACTGCACAGAAAACGAAAATGGTCGTCTGCTTTAATAACGAACCGAATTCGAAGGAATGAAACAAACCCAAGTAAATGACGGGCAGAACGAGAGGGAGGGAGGACAGAGAAAAGACCGCGGAGACTTAGAAACTGCCATCTCTCTCTCTCTCTCTCTCTCTCTCTCTCTCTCTCTCTCTCTCTCTCTCTCTCTCTCTGCGAGAATCTGCATTTAAATGCGCCTGAAATGCAAATGCAACGAGCATCCTGCAGGACGGACCGAGGTGCTGGTAATTGTAACTGCTTGACTGGACGCGCAAACTACGAGGGCACTCCGGATGGTACTAACACCCTTCCTCTCTCTCTCTCTTCTCTCTGCGTTTCCCTTCTCCCCCTGCCTCAATACAGTGCGCCGTGATATATATAGTAAATTGTATCCATTGGGCTTTGTAAATTCGACACTTGACTTCCGCTCAAATCGCCTGATAAATGGTCGTTCTATAGTTCCGCAGCCTCCCCCAATGACGTTTGTCCTTACACACTGAACTTAGGATTGCTGTTATAAGCATATAATTAGATATCCTTGTATTTGCGAATAAACGCACTTGAAACTAAGTTGGGTAAAATTCACTAAATTAATGAGCTACATTCACCTTACCAACGATTGCCTGAGTGTATTTTTTTGCATAGTTTTTTTTGAAAATAATAAACGCTTGTTAAAATAAAAAACAAAACATATTTGCATATGTATGTATTCATAAATACATATAGAATTTATTATCGTTAATCAATCGTAATTGTACGTAAATAACTGAATGTTTTAATTGCATAAAGAATAAAACGATGTATTGTCTGTAATAGTCAATGATATTTAAAATAATAATGATAAATAATTATTATTCATAAATATATTTATGAATTTGAAGCGTCAATAATTTTGAAACAAAAGCAAAATTTTTTTGGCAAAAAAAACCGATAATATCGATTATTTATTCATTTAATCACTGTACTGCCACCAGCATCGTCGTCATCATAAATACAATCACTAATCTAAGTTGCAGAGGGTAGATAAATTTGTAGCTCTTTACCGATCGAGAAAACTATTATGAACCAAGATGTGAAATATAGTAGACCTCTAAAGGAAAGCAAACAAGAGGTAGAATTTAGGGCCACTCTTTATATATACAGAGAGTTTCTGTATCTACACGCGCATTTCCCGTCGCATTGAAACTCCCATATAGCCCATCTATATCTATAGACTTTATTTCTCTCTGTTTCCCTGCAGTTACAAACTGTCCCTGATAAACCGCGGGCGAGCCTCTTACCAGGTAGATATATACACATATATATGAATCACAGCAACGGTAAAACTTACTTTCCCGGCGAAATCCTTGCGGGTGGTACTCTCTCCCTTCCTCTCGGCTTTCTCGCGATATTTCACGCTACGACGTATAAATCTTTCGCTCCCCCTGTGTGCAGCGGCAATAGAAAGTTCCGCCCTTGTGCTGGTGCTCTGACGAATTCGTGATTGCTCACACGAGCTCGGGCAATAAAAAAAAACAAAAAAAAAACAATAACTCCATTATTTGTCGCGGGACGACGAAGTGACGAATTCCTCGCTCTACAGATAGAACGTAAAAGTGACATGTTTTTGTTTCGTAAAGCTCGTCCGGTTCATTTTTGAGTCACAGACACAAACGATTTCCGATTTCTAGAAGCTATTTGATTCAAACTGAAATTCAATAAAAATTATTTAGCTTTTTTCGGGATGAAAGAAGTATTATTTAAAGAGAAAAGTATGTGTATAACCAAAATGGACCATCCTTTATAAAGCTTGTTAATTTGAAACGTATTGAAAAAAAAATTCAGACGAAATTCTTTATAAATTTATACTGATTGGAAAATCCTTCGTAATCGAGCAAGTATTTAGAACCAAAATACGTAAAATTCGATTACTTCTCACGCTAAAAGAGCTTTTGTCGGCGTAAAATAATAAGAAAAAATTTCTTTTTTTCTTTCCAATTTTCCAACAAAAACAGAGAAACTGTAAGACTCATTCTCGAATCAATCCCTACTTTATTGTATTAGCTTGCAAGTACAAATTATGCTATATAAGCACGAATTGCAACGACGAAATATATTGCATTACGGATGTACGACTTTATAGTGCCTGTGATTACAGTTCTTTCTCGCTCCGCTGAAGGGTTACGACCAGAGGTTACGCAAGGTTCCATTATCAGTTTTATGATAAAGTATTATAAAAGAGAGAGAGAGAGAGGGAGAGAGAGAGAGAGTTTATTGGATGAAGCAAAAGCTTTTACGTGAACGCAGAGATTTAGCCGAGGGCACAATTTGTACGAAGGACACAGCGATCAGCCGGCGGCGATACGGCTCCCTTCGGATTCGATTTTAATTCAACTATGCGAGATAGCTCGCGCTTGCGCTCGCATTGCCGTGAGATCGCCAATAAATCTAGTCCGTATAATGTAATTTTGCTCGGGCGCGAGGCCGCCGCATCCCACTGCGGGAGCGCGTAATGCAGCGAACGCTGATATATGTGTGGCCGAGGAGATGCCCGGATATATGGGATGTGACTTTTCTTTGTTCCCCGGCCAGATGAGAGATGGCGGCGTGTAAAGCAATTTTAACTTCATTAACCGAGGAAAGTCGAGCTTTCAGTTTTCCGTGTGCGGACCTCGGGGGGAGAAAAAAAGAGTTGATGGAATGCAGGGATCCCGTTCAATATGGAGCTTCAATTTTATTTACTCTCTTCATTCGTTGGCAGCAGTGTGCACAAAGAGAAAAATTAAATTAACCATTGAATCAGCTGTGTGCCCTTTCAATTTCAAGCTTTAGAATCTAAAATATTAATGAAAATTGTCTGTTGCGTAGATGCCCAAAGCACCCTCTTGTGTACGATGAATTCAGTTTGCTTTAATTTGTTATCCGTTAAATTCGTAAATTTGGATGAAAATCATGCTACAGTACACGAACATGCAAATTCAATTTCCACGTCATCTTCATTCTTGTTTATCCGAAGCAATCAACGGAGGACATGGTATTTTTTAATTGCTTTTTCCAAAATATATTTTCCAACAGAAATTTATAAAATTAATAGAACGATAATAATTTTTATCCGTAAATAATTCATAGGTTTTAATTAATTGACATAATCCTTAATTTTCTGTTTCAGGTGGGTTAATACTGCCAATAACTCGTATGGAATAAATGTTTTATTATTCGTAAGTCTGAAAATCCTTAACTTCTTTACGTACTGTAATATTTTCGAGTATCGAAATAAATCGACAGCTATTATTGCCCATAGTCTCTGAAATATTCAGTTGCACCGAGCAAAGCGATCGAATAACGCGTCATTCGCAGTAGAGCAGGCTCCGATTCAGTCAGACACATCTCTTCCACGCGAAAAACGCCAATTCTCGATGCTTCCGCGTAACGAAAAAGGATTCGGGCAATCTATCGCCAGCGAAGCGACTCGTTGTCAAGCGTTTTGCTCGCGCGTAACGCACACGGTAATTCGTCCTCTCGCGCGAGTCCAACAGAACTTATCGATGCCGCGCGCGCAAGTAGTCACAGGCCATTGCGAAACCGCGCGCGCGTCCGGCTTACCTTGATGGATGAGCCCGGAAGCGGCCTGCGAAATATCGGAAGTTTCCTAAATTTATGGACCGATAGGCTGGGCTAAAAAAACGTAGGCGAAAAAAAGGATTCGGATGTATAGATTCCTCATTAGTATGTAGAAACGAATTCCGTTATTTTTTTGCAGAAATCCTTTTGACTTTTTTAACCTTGACGATCGGCACTATTTAGTATCAAAATTTCTTTTAAAAAGGAAAATTAAATTTTACTTTACTAAAATGGTTATAATAATTATAGTAACCACCAAATATTTATATAAAATATAAATAATACATTTTAAAATCTCGTAGTATACATATAGATGTTAATTTATTTTAATATTCTTTTGTTTTTTTACGCATTTGCTCATTTAAGTGCTCAATAAACTTTGAAGAAATAATAAAACAACATTTACATAATTTCAAAAATTAAAAATACTTACAATATGAGTCTGTTTGGTTCATTTGAATGTTTAAATTGAAAAAAAAAAGAAATTAATTATTGCACGTATAAAGCGTATAAAATATAAAAAAACGCTTATTTGCATAAAATGATTAAATCGTAAAGTAAGCAGAGCATAATAAAACAAATAATTAATTTACTCTTTGCTTATAAATAAAGCAAACTCAAGTGCATTTCGAGCACATTATTTATCAACTCCAATCGTTTATAGATTATAGCTTTAATCACTGCGGAATTCGCAGTCCATTGAAGCCGAATATCTGGAGAAAAATCCAGGGCCATTATGTGCTAGCTCATATCGGAAAAATGGTCGATCGCCCCGAGTGATAAGTCGCCGGAATAATTTCCAAGACCGTTTTCTCTCCCTCAAGCTAAAGGAAGCGCCGAAACAAACCCGAGAGCAGAAGATCGCTATCGGCGGTAGCAGCTGCCCCCGGAAAACTTCTGGCACTAACAACGCGAAGTCAATCTTTCTCGCGCTCAGCAGGCAACCCCTCCCCTCTCCACCGAAGCTCCTAACTCGTCCAAGGATTGCTGTAACGTATCGCGACACTTATAAAACTACCCGGCAAATGCCGAGTGAGCAAAACCTGTATATATACGTGCGACCAACGTACCGGAATCATCGCCAAAGGAGTAAAAAGGAAATGGAGAGCCCGAGAAAAGAGAAGTGAAAAGTGGCAAAAGCTTGACTGCACAGTTTCTCTCTCTCTCTCTCTCTCTCTCTCTCTCTCTCTCTCTCTCTCTCTCTCTCTCTCTCTCTCTCTTCCCCCTCTTTTTTCGCTCGCAAGTTATGAAATGGAGTAGCTGCTCAGTCCTGGCTATGTTGCACCTTTGGTTATATGCATAATGCAGAGTAAAAGCTTCAAATTCAAATACTCGTACTCGCTTAAACGTTTTACTTACACCGCAGTTGAGTCATTCATAATTACTCGTTGTGGTTTTTTACTTTGAAGCATCTGATTTTCTGTTACCCTAATGCGCACTTTTAGTAATTGCATGTGTTAAGACAAAGTGCTTAAGAAGCGTTAACATATTTTTTTCTTGTTTTTAATACTTTTTGAACGAATTAATTACGATTGAATTTACTAATATTCGTCATTATGAATATCTGAATTATTTAGAATGATATTTCAATATTAAATTTAATCCAAATTAATACAATTACATTTATTTTTATTACTTATGGCTTATAGTTTTCTAGAAATTACTGAACAATTTCGTGATATCCCGAGATCATATCTCGAATAAAAATTTGAATTGCAATATTATTCTGAGTACGAAAAATGAACATTTTTTTTATTTTTGACATATAGAAAATCAAATTTTAAAAATAATCTGTACATTAATGGGAACTGCACAGGCCAAGAAAAATTACTTGCTGTATACCTTCTTGGCTGTTTCTGCTATGACAAGTCGGCGAAGAAGAGCAAAAAGTTAAAGTCGTTGCAGTCAATGAAAAACCCGAAGTATTTTCGCTACTTACCGAGGAAAAGCGTCCCAAGTGGAAATAATTTGTATAATTTTTATCAAAATTTTAAACAAGTTTTGTAAAATTTTGATTCTATATAATTTATATAAAATTTCTATATAAAAATATAAAAAATATGAGCTCCTCTAATAGTCGTCGGTTGTTAGTTTTGGCATGAGAGATGTAAAAGGTTAGAAT